>OVAN01000893.1:0-48485 GCA_900406275.1 Anastatica hierochuntica | reverse complement strand
GACATTTTCGCGAAACCCTGGCGAACCGTCATTGTAAGTGGGCCGGTTCTCTTCCAAAAATCATAAGTGGATCGTTATCGCAGTTTGGGCCCTTTCGGGCCGTTTCGCGGCTAAGTATCTTTACGATTTATTACGGGAAACCGTTTCTCGTAAGAATAAGCAGTTATAGTTTCGTAGACCGATAAGGCCGATCGTATAGTTTAGACTCTTCTGGTGTTTAAGTTAACCGTCGTCGTTTTACACGATCGATACGAAGTCCACAGAAAGCATAAATCCTTGCGACTATCGTCATGACGGTTTGACGGAAACTCCAATCGAGATGAAATGAGAGACGATCAAGTGACGATTCGAAGGAAATGACAATTGGACAGGACGTGGTTCAGTTAACGGACTACGGCTGAACGTTATCCGCGTCTCAGCGCCAACCGGCACGAAGACAGACCTTCTGTCGTGGCACCAATTGGCGCCAAGACGGACCTCTTGTCTTCGTTCCAATTAACGTCTAGATCGGCCTCTAGTTCAGTCGTCAATCGGTTCCAAGACTCGTTCATAGGTTTGGCGTCAATCGGCGTTTAGACATTTCTTCGAAGCGACGCGGTTCTCCAATGCTTTTGGTTGTTTCGTATCGCTCCGAAGGACATATCTTGTGGCCTCATCAGAGTTATCCGAGAACCATCGATGCTAACCCTAGCACTTGGATGCTCTAGTTGCTTGCGGACGGACAGACTTTATGCGGAGATTGGTCATGATCGACTATCTTCGAAGCTTCGAAGCCAGGTCGAGAAGAGACAGCCTGAACGATGAGAATCTTGGAGTTTTTAGATATTCTTACGATTTCTGTGTCCGAAGAAGAAAACATCGTCCCCGCAGTCCTTTTCAGGCATCGATTTCGTCGGGACAGTTTTTAACCCCAACGCTACGCACCCTTCATTTGCGAGACATATGGACCAGTCTTCAGTAAAATTAGTGTAACTCTTTGTCCACTGCTCCAAATGAGATGAAACCACTTGGAGATGAAATTTTATTCAATTATGTATCTCCTTTCCTAATTTCATCAAAATCCATTGAGGGCAAGGACTTTTTCTTGGATGATACTTCTGATGCTCGGAAACTGTCCATAAACTGGCTTTAAATCTAATTAACTCCAAAATGCATTGTTTGACCTGAAATGATTTAAAAAACTACAAATAAAAAAAATTACCTCTAATTTCAGAAAGTTTTATAAAAAACAAGAAGAAAATCTATCAAACTCCATAGGAAAAGTGGTAAAATATTGATGTTATCAACCACAATAGAAAGAAATGTCTTATTGCTCAATGTCCTAAAGACAAGTATAATTTTGCAAAGATCATCTAAAATTCTAAGTACTTCATCATGATCATCATAAAACCAACCTTTAGAATCTAAGCTAAGCATTCATAGACCATTATATTGTCAATTCTCTTTTACATTCAATTTAAGCTTAGGCATGAGTTCTTCACCTATGGAAAATGTATCTTATCCAGTTAGTTTAGTGTTTTTGAAAGTATTTTTATGTAAAGAAGTGTTTTAAAGAGAGGGTTCACCCGATTTTTATTGGTTTCTCTCAACAAGTAGTCCAAGACAATAGGCAAAATCAAGGTGATACACGAACAATTTATGCATACAAAGTGTTTACTTCCTCTAATTGTTCTCACCCAATGCTTCCTAGAAATCTAGACACAACCTTAAGATGTTTCCCTTCCTAGTACTAGAAACCATAAACTTTTCATTCTTGAACACAATCTTTCGTTTCTTTTACTTTGACAACTAGAGATTCTTAGACATATTTGCTTTCTAAGCTTCTAACCTTCTTTTTTAAACATTAGATCCACACAAGCTAATCACTTTTGATTTATTCTTTTCTTTTTAATCATAAGTGTGGACTTCATAGGATTTTTCTTTAAGTTCTAAGGCTAGAGCTTAATTACTGCTCTAATCTCTAGTGTCTTATTTCTCACTTCTTTTTCTTTCTCGTATTCGATTTTTCTTTTCTTTTAACCCCTTTAGATACACTAAAACTAGGATCATATACACAATTAAGAAAATATAATTTCCAAAATGTACAATAACCATTTCCAAGACTAAAATGAACCCTAACCACACAAAAAATTCCCCTCCTAAGAATCTAGTTATACTTAAAATGAGGCTAACTCTAAAGAAGTATCCTCTTTGTCGTTCAATTTCAATTCACTCGGAAATTTTCCCGTGTGTGCATTTTCCAAAAAAGGCCTCACATTCGAATAAATAGAGGGTTTTTTAGAAAACTTTTAAGGGTTTTCAAGGGTGAGGTCTCTACTCTAAAAGTGAGATTAGCCACTTGATCTAAGAAAGGGTGGTAAAAACGGTTAAGAACATAGCTCAAATGTTACTGTTTTTCAATGGTCATTTATAACAAAGCCCATAAACTATATTTTAAAATTAATTTAGGTTCTACTTAGACGAGAATTGGCTCAAGAGATAGTCTACTTCAACATTCGCAAAGGCCTTCAAGTGGTAAATTCCAATCATGGATTTTCCAAAAACTCAAAGAGGTCTATGCAACATTGCACTTCTAATGAGGTCATTGAACATTAGGCAAATATAATTATCTACATGGTATTCTCATCATTGTTCCTATGCAAATGCAATCCTATATGAACTTAACAACCTAATTTATGCAAATGAATGCAAACTATATGAGATGCTTTTGAAAAATAAATTGAAATTCATTTTAAATCTTTCCAAATTTTCCAGAGTTTTTTTTTATGTTTTTCAAAACTTAGCTATTTACAATTCATATTCACAATGCATGAGCAAGGATGATCAAAAGAAAACAAAACAAATAAAAATGCTCATTAGTACTAAGCCCCTCTCCCGGATTTAAACTTCACCGTCCCTGTGAATACTAAACCGTAAGAATGATTTTGAAACAAACAAGAAAACCGAAAATATGCAATGGTATGAACAATGTATTATAGGGGTACCTTTGCTCACTCATATGCATGAGTGTTGAGTGGATGACAAGGAGGAGTCCGGATGTTGTTGGCATTGAGACCTCCTTGGCCGAGATGATGATGGGCCGAAGGCGTCTTTTCCATATCTCCTCTAGGGTGGCTCTTGAAACGATGTTCTTGGTGGGTTCATTCCTTGCTCTTGTGGTTCACGGATCTCTAAAGCAAGTAGATCAACCGAGTTCCTTGGTTGTTGATATTCACAATCAACCATGTCTTTGTCTTCCCCTTCTTCCTCACTTGATGTAGCTAGCGATTATACTTCTCGCTTTTTTTTCACTTCCTCCATGGTTTGGTGAGGAAGTTTCGTTGTTTCCATAGTACCTTCTCTTGATTGTCCACTTTCCTTTCAAAGTACATCGTGTACTCGCTCCTTTGATAGTCTGTTGGGGGCTCTTCATGTTGGTGGTCGAAACTGAAGGGATTCACTTCTTCTTGTTGAGGTTGTTGCTGATCGGTATAGAACTTGTAAAGTCACGGCACACTTAAGAGTTTGTGGCGACTTGAAGATGTCAAGGGAGTTGGAATGAGAGGGTTTCATCCTTTGTAGCGGTTGTTTGCTCTTGTAGCGGAAAGTAGTAAGCCTTTCTTTTCCTTTCCTCATTTATGAAAAAATGGATGACTTGAGTATAGATCGATACATGATAATCTTAAAGAAATTCTTCTTTCACCAAGTGCTTCATGTCCATATTTTCTTCTCCTTTCAATCTTCTAAACTCCTCAAGGTTTACTCCCAACCGAAGGAACAATGGTGTTAGAAATCAACCAATTCTTATCAATGGCTTCTTGGTCGATCTCAATTCTTCATTTTATTCAAGCATTTGGGCAATGAGACACAACTGTTGTTTACATCATCGCCACAGTGATCGTCCATTATCCTTTCGTTTTGTCCTTTCATGACAGTTTTAATACTTTGAAAGAGTAGCTTGAGCGCCAAAGTACTTACCAAGCTCGATTGATATTAAGCTATGAAAGTGTTCTGAGTAATTCCAAGAGGTAACAGACCGTAGGGTTCCGCACCTTAGTGAGCTTAGACGATCTTGGATCATAAGGTCCAAGGGGTATTTTCTCTCATAGCAATCGAACTTCTAAATCGTCTTTATAACTAAATCCTTTGTTCGTTGAAGAGAAACCATACACTTCGCAAAATTTTTCATAGGAGATCTTATAAGGATCAATCTTGATCTTGAATGTGAGGTAAGCGGTGCTTTCATGATAATTTCTTCCTTATGGAAAGCCCACCATGGAGAGGAATTGGAGAGCTGTATGCGGGTAAGTAGGATAATTCATCTTAAGGATATTCCCCATTTTCATTTTCCTTATCAAGTAATTCACTTGATTATGGATCTCCATGTATCTTAGTATTCCCTCATCCATCCATACGGTATTCATTACCGTAGCATTCTATTGAAGATGCAAGTAGAGACTCGTCTCTTCATCTTACCAACTAAATAGGTAACATTGTTTGGTTAATTGGTTGCCATTATCGGATCCTAAAAAAATTATAAAACAATGTGAGTTTAAAAATTTTTACTTGTTTTTATCATACCAAAATCGACAACTTCATGCATAAAGGACTATTGTACAAAATCTCAAACTCATTGAATTCTTCATTGTTTCCAAGCATATACATCTTTAATTTCCCTTACAAACCAACTAAATTAAATTTCTCCAATATTTTCTCTACAACACTATTCATTACACTATTCATCATGAAGAACAATTCCTAATTCAAACTTTTTTTGTTGTTTTTAAGAAGTTAAAATGCATGAAAACTCAACAAGTATGCTTAGTCTACTAAGAATTCCCACAAACAACATCAATTCTACTTCGTATAGGCAAAATCAAAATTTCTACCTATGAGAGAAGAAGTTTTGTATTCATACATTGATTTCTTGATGTAAAAAGGATTGTGGAATGTAGATAGCTTTAGAAAAATGCATGAAATAAGAGTGAGCTTACATTTTTTTCTCAAATCTTTCTCTTAAAATGCAAAGGAAAAATTTCTTATTTGGAAAATGAAGAGTTTGACACTTTGCTCAAAGATAAGAGAGAGATAGCTTTTTCAATTCACATGTACAAAATGAAATAGAAATTTTCAAGTCGATGGTGCCATTAAAAGTTGTAAAATGGTCCTTGAAGAATATTTCCTTAACCAATTGGCCAAAATCATTTTAAAACACCCATAAATTCAAATTTAAATTTGGAGAAAAATTAAATTTAACTTTTGAAAAGATTCGGACCAAATATTTTTAATTGAATCAAAGGTATTAAGTTTTTTTAAAACAATTTTTCGCAAAATCAATCATGAAGATGTTTTTAAATGGTTAAATGCAAATTCAATCACTTGATTTTAGAGAACTTACGTTAGCCTTTAGAAATTTTCTAATTGTTGAGCCATTTTGGCTCATTGTATATGTTCACTCCATATTCCTTCTTGGCATTGGATTCATGCTTCTAGTGATTCTCATTTGGTACCTAAGCTTAGAGCAAAAAGAATGACTTTGAAACAGGATAGTTTCAAGACATAACCATCCTTTAGTGAAACTTAAAGACTTGCAACTTAAAGCATCAAAATTTTAAGAGAATATGTACAAAGGATACTTTTGAGATTGTCTCTCAAGTGCGCTTGTTTAAGGCCTTTAGTTTGACCTTTCTTCTTATTTTTAGGCGTTTTGTGCAGGACTAGCTCCTCGTAGCATGGTCGGTTCGCCGTGTTCTTCATAGCCCATTCCTTGATCTTGAGAAAGTTCTGAACTCTTTTCCCTATTTAGATTATGGGGCTGTAGTTAGCCTTGTAGTTGTAAGGTGGGATGATTTGAGTTTCCTTCTCATGAATCAATTCCTCTTCAATTGAAGCAACTTTGGCCTCTTCTTTATGATAGAACCAATCCAAACTTCATCCTTCCCAAAATTCTCATAGGGTTTCTCCTCATAGATTTTACCCTTTGGCTTAGTTTCTTTTTGGTACATTGTACCATAATACCCAATATTCTTATCAACATCAAGCATAGGATAGGATGATCCTTTATCAATTTTCTTCAAAATCAATTCATTGGCTTCAAATCAATTATAGCTTTGGCGCTTAGCAAGAAAGGGGTTCCAATGATGATTGGGAACTTAGCTTGATTGGACTTAGTGTCCATCACAATGAAATCACTCTTCACAAAGGTTTTTCCAACCTTTAGCTCCATGTTTTCCAACCTTCCCAATTGGAAATTTTTTGTAGCATCTATTAAGAGTATAGGGTTAGCTCCTTTCTTGATTACATATTATAAATTTAGTTCCTTCACATGATCTTGAGAGATCACATTCAAACTAGCACCAATATCCGCTAAAGCATCTTCAAATTGATAGTCTTTGAGAGCACACGGTATAACGAATCTTCCTTCATCATTTCTCTTCTCTAAGACCTTCTCAATGGTTCTAGTTGTTGGAATGCCATTAGCTTGTAATGCCTTCTCTACCATGTCTATCATAGCTAACTTCTTCTCAAGTTTCACCTTAACCGTCTCATCGGTCTTACCTTCCTCTTACCATTCTTGTGGAATGTCTAAGTCGTCATCGCTTTTCATCTTTCTATAGTGTACTCCCAAGATTTCTTTTGTGAAATGTTGAGGATACGGTAGCTTGGTTTTGAGAGCCACTAAACTAAGATGGAAAGTTCATCTTCACTCATATCAATCTCACTAGGCATGTCCCTACGAATCTTTAGTTCTTCATCCTTTTTGAAGCTTTCTTCCTTCTCAGCTTTCTTAGCATTATCATCACTAGTCTTTTCTTCAAACAAAGTCTCTTTCTTCTCCTCATCAAAATCGACAACTCCTTCAAGAGGTGAGTATCTTTCTTTTCAATCTCCTTTCCGTTGGGAGCACTCGGTCCATCGAAATCAAGGTGAGATTCAGCATGACCTTGCTCTTTAAGAGGGTTTCCAAGCAATTCAACTCCCAATTCATCATCAAATTTTTCATCAATAGGATTCAAAAAGGGATTTTTAAAATCATTAATGATCTCTTCCTCTTCAAGAGTAAAGACAATACAATCCCATGATTTAGGATCATTTTTTATTTATTCCAAGAGGACATTGCAATAGTCCTTGCTTGATCCTCCTTTCTCTTTGAACACGTCCTTTCCCTTTTGGTCGGTAATTATTTGTTGCAATTGTGAGTCTATGACCTTGACATGAGAAGCTATAGCATCATTCTTGGTTTTCATGTCTTGATACATAGCTTCTATCTTCGTATTCATCTCTCCAAATGTCTTGTTGAGATTAGCTTTAGTCTCATTTTTCTCTTCAAGTAACTTCTTTAGAACGGCACAATTGCTCTTGAGTATTACCTTCTTCCATGCCTTGATGCATCCCTAATCTTTATAGATGGGATTGTCTTTCTCTATTTTTCTTTGTCCTGAGTTCTCTCTTTCGATGTGAGTAGGATCAATATCAAGAAGCCATGTATTTGGTTCACTTCGAGATCTTGTTATCATGTACCTACACAAACCAAATAAAATCAACAAAAGAGAGTTAGATTGTGGATAAAAGGAATAAAAAGTAAAACCTAGTCCTTTGATATCTACAAATCTCTTTGAAGATTCTAGTTAAATCCTACATCATTGGGCAACGTCGCCAAAACTTGTCAAGGGATTTTTCGAACCTCTTAAAAAAGAGTTTAAATTTATTGACCTAGACCCAAAACCTCATTTAACCGCAAGAGAACGGCGTTCAGTTGTATTACTTAAGGTATCATCCAAAGATTTAAAGGGTACGTAGCAAGAGCTTAAACAAAGAGAATGCATCTAGAATTCTAAGTCTAGGGAGGTCAATTCAGGTTCGGGTGTCAAAAGTCTCAACTAAATCCAAACATAAACATAAGCAAACATAGTGAAAATGCATAAAGAAAGACTTAACATAAGTAAGAAATAAGTAAACTGTAAGAAAGAAACAAACTTTAACTTCCAACAATGATAAAGATCGAATCTTGAGATATGAAATTGGCTCGGGCTCAATCTAAAACTATAATGGACTTAATCTAGTCTTTATTAGAGGATTGAAACAATTCTTCGGCCAAGGATCTCGTTATTATCGATCAACCCACTCTTGTGGTAAAGACTTATTCACTCATGCACATTACAAGGTTAAACTCTCGCTTCTTCCCAATCTAAACATGCAAGTAATAGTAATCTACAAGCCAATATAGCCATTTAACACCTATGGAAATCTACTCTCGTGAGCCAAGATGAAAAACATAGATTTTGTTCTCTCAAGCATTTCATCGTACACCTTTTAAGCTTCAATGAGCAACCATGTAACTTTTAAAGAACTAAACAAAACCTAGTAGGAATATATGCCAAAATCTAGCGTAATCATCCATTAAAATCTTATATCTAACCTTAGCCTACTACATCTCAAGACCCTTAAGAGATCTATTCACTAAGATCCATGAAAATCCAAAGACAAAGGATAGGTCTTTAAGCTTCCATAATCTTATATCTAGAAATAAAAAAAGATCCAAAGTATTATAAAAGTTTTGATCTTGCAAAGTAATGAAAAAAAGCTCAAAAAAACTTAAGATGCTCAAAATTTATGCTCTTGGAGGCTAAGAGACGCTATTTATACAAGTGGGGTGTAGAAAGTTTTCCTAAAGTGATTTTGGCTCGGATGCAAGCCACTATCGACCAGTTGTAGTTAACTATCGACCAGCCTGGTCGATAGTGGCTTGCATTAGGCAGCAGCTATTTTATAGAAGTGGCTATCGACCATATGCAAGCTACTATCAACCAGGCTTGTTGATAGTCACTTGCATTTGCAGTCCATGGCTACTTCTTTGCTTCATTGTTTGCATATTTTCTTTCACCTTTCCCATATGCATTTAGATCTTCTTTCCTTTAATCCTTGGACTCATATGCATCTTGAATTCATCCATTAAGCTCGCCATAGAGTTACTCCAAAAGTTCACCTACAAATGCAACAAAATGCATGCAAATGCAAGAAAATCCTAAACTAGAGTCAATTCCTAAATGCATGAATTCAAGTAACTAAATGCAATATTTACAACATAAATATGGTAAAAGCATGATTAAATTGAATCTAAAAATGCATAAAAATATGTACACGTCAATACTTATCCTCCTCCACTTTGGATTTATTTTGTTTAACATTGCTCTATTCGTTCAAGGATTTTTATTAAAATATTACTATAAATCAATAAAAGTCGCTTTAATGACTACTTTATTTCATCACTAGTGCTAACTCTTACATCTTTTTCTCTCCCACTCAAGCTATCGACTTTTCTCAATCACTATCCCTAGCTATTATGTCCAATCATCTCTACCTTCCCCTTTCAATCGATACTCGAACCCATTGTTCATAACTCCACTTGGAACTTTTCAATTCCAGTCTAGACGGGAAACATTCCCGCTAAAACCCACAATACAACATACAATCCACATCATACTATTTATCTCATTTATTTATGATCCATTGGACTTATTCCACGCCAAAATAAACATATTCCACAAACAATTTCATCCATTGTTTTTTGTTGCAATAAAATTCTATAACTTTTTTTTGCTACAACAATTTCATCGTTTGTTAACCGCATAGGCGGCGGCGTCAATGTGTTATTGGCAAACTCATCATCATTAACAAGCCAATAACTCAAACACACTCTGCTTCCATTAACGGCCTTCAGCCCTAACTCCTCCGCAACAAATTCTTGCAACTTCAAGAGTGTAAATCCTTCACTTACAATTATCACCCTCGAAAGCCTATCTTTATCTACACATAACTCTCACAAATCCTTATTTGAAAAACACCATTCATCACAAAGTACCATACAGTGTCGTCCCATAGACTTTTATCTGCAAGTTCAAATTAATCTCATTGTGTTAGCCCTTTCTATAAATCCTTGTCCATAAAGCATGATCATATATTGCTTGCTCAACAAAAACCGTGTTCCCATTATCTTTTGTCAAACGTATACCAAGCTTAAACGGAGATCAAATAATGTATTTGACTTTTATAATTCTTCTTATAAGATCGAACTTTTTGTCCCATGGTTAAAGCGATAAATCCACTATAAGGAACCTACACCGTTAGATCCATATGGACGTATATACCGCTCATATCATCTTCGCTTTTTATATGAACCATTGATCTTCATCACACACGTAGAAATAAACAGTTGTGATTACCAAAAAGTAACTAAGTTGCAACGCCACAAACTTCTTATTTCCATGGGCAAAATTGTCGAGAAATCGTCTCAAACTTCCCTAAAAATATAACTCAAACTTGTTATCTCTCTTTTTAACCTCTTATACCCTCATTGTGTTAATGATATATGAAAAGATCAAAATACCCTTCATTAAATTATTAAAGAATTTAAAAAAGGAAAAGAAATCGGAAAAGAAATCGGAAAAGAAAGAGGGAAAAAATAAAAACAAAACGCCGAAACGCGTGTCTCGATTTAATTGTTTTCTCTGTCGCCGTGGACCTCTTTGTCACCGCCGTCGAGAATTCCGGCCACTACAAGAAAACATGTCGTTTTCGAGGGAAGATATGCTCGCAATCTCCTCGCAAACAGTGATATGCGAGGAAATTAAGAGGAAACTAAATCGGTCGCTAATCGTTAGTCGTAAACCAGGTTTTCTCGCAAATTTGCGACGAAAACAGTTTATCGCAGACTCCTCGCAAATTTGTGGGGAATCTATGAGGCATTTGCGATTAAAAATAGAATCGTAAATATTTGCGATTAAATTGCAACGAACCCTCGCAAATCCTCGCAAGTTCATCGCTAAACTTTTGCGACGAATTTGCGAGGATTCGCCTCAAATATATTGCGAGGATTTGCAAAGATTCGTCGCAAATCTGTCGCAAATTCGTTACGAGTATATTGCGAAGATTTGCGAGGGATCCTTCCAAAATCTTCGGAAATATTTACGAGAAAATTGCGAGGGAGTCCTTGCAATTTCCTCGCAAAAATCGGGTTTTTAATTTAAAATTAATTTAATCAAAAAATATAAAAAAAAAGATACAAATACAAATATTATAAATGAAATCAAAATTATAATTAAAATTAATATAAATTAAAATAATAATTTCTAAAATAATTTATAAATTTAAAATATTAGAAAACCTAAAATCTAAACGTTGTCACGCTGCTGGTTTTTTCGCTGTTGTCGTTGCTAAGTAGGCCTGTTCCGCAACATGCGAGCGTATTCGGAAAACTTCGGGTCGTTCTTCTCCATCCAGTCGAAAAGAAGCGCATGAGAACGAGTCCGCTCCTGTTACCTGGCCATCTCTGACCGAACAGCGCTAACCTCCCCGCAAGCCGCGCTAATCTCCTCGTGAGCCGTCACAAGATCCGTCTCAGCCCTCTGAAGCTTCTCCTCAAGGTCCCTCGGGCTGACACGGGAAGGCTGAACATCGGTGGCTGCTGAAGACGCCTCGGACTGTAGAGAACCAACGCAAAAGAAAATCGGCCTTTCGACCGGGGAACAACCTACAATATAAAACAAGAAAGATTAATAAATATTAAAATAAATAAATGAAACAAATAATGTATTAAAACTAATTTATTACTAACCTCGAACTGCATAAGACCGCAAGATTGGACCGAGCTATCTGGGTTTTCCATCAAAAGTTGGATCTCGGCCTCATCGATCCACCGGTGGACCTCGACGCAGACCGCTCGGACTTCGCGTCGATGAACGTGCCGTCCAACCTCTTCTTCGTCTATTCTAGCACAACTAGAAGATCGGAAACGTCGGAGTCTGCGTTCTTAACCTTACTTACAAATCAAGAGTTTAATTGTTGTATTATTAAAAAAATAATAAAACTTTAAGCATTTAAATATTTATTTAAAATATTTTGAAAAAAAAGATTTACAATTTTTTAGGCCTTAGTCCTGAAAGAGTCACGGTCGGTAGTGTGCGTCGCCTCGGCCCTCTATGTTTCGAGGTTCTTCCGAGCCGAGATAAACTGCTCGCTCCTAGCTGTGTGGGTCCCTCCCTGCTAGTGTGCGGCTAGTTGGGCCCACACATCCTCGCCCATCCACTCCGGCTTGGAATTCTCCGAATTAGCCTTCCAGTTCTTTTTCCATCGCTCGACCTGGTATGGGAGGCGGTGTTTGAGTTTTATCTCAAACTCCTCCTGGATTCGTTCATCGTACATCTGGTCCCAATTGTACGTTTGATGGGGGAAAAGTTTTAATTTTAAACTTATAATAATTAAAATTTTAATTTGAGAAAAAAAAATAAAAAAAAACTTACAACGAATGCCTCGAACCAGTCATCGATGACTGCTCGAGGAATCTTCGAGATGCTCGTGTAGGGGCTCGAATAGTGGCGCATGAAGATCTTTGTGATCTTATGCGTAACTTTCCCGTCTTCGTCGAACCATAGTGTCCCCGCCGGTCGGTCGGCGTGATTGAGGGGCAAAGGTGCCCGAGCGGGACTACGCAGAAGATCCTGGAGCGTCATTCCCGATGGGCATGGTGTCGGGGTCGTCGCGGCCGGAGCAACAATCTGAGATGGTCCATCTACATAATTACATAATTTTAAAAATTGGAATTAATATTTACTAAAATTATTTATTATATTTTTTAGTTTAATATTAATTTATAATATTTAAAAATAAAATTTTAATTTTAATATTAATTCAAATTAATTATTATTTGATTATGTGAGTTTAGTATTAATTAAAAATAATTATTACTAAATTTTTGAGTTTAATATTAATTAGAATGATTTATTAATTAAATTTTCAGTATAATACAAATTCACATGATTTATTTAAAAAAACTTTAAACTTTGATATTAATTAAAATTTATAATCATTCAAATTTAAATCTATCCAACATACTTTTTTATATCAATTATGAAATTCTATCTAAACCACATAATCATTTCCTTCTTTGGAACCTAAATATCCTAAAACTAACAAATACTAACTTATTTCTACCATATAATTTAAACAACTTACATTGTTAATTGTCCAAAGGTTGGATTGGACAGAGAGAGGATTTTTAGAGAGAGAGTGTGTTTGTTTAGAGAGAGAGTGGGTTTGGATCGAATGAGAAAGAACAAGGAAAGGTGCCATATATAGGATTTTTCTTCCTCGCAAAATCCTTCCAATTCCGTCTCAATATTTAGGGTTCGCATTTTTTTCGTTTGGCACCCAAAATTGTGAGGAATTTTCAATGATTCCTTGCAAATTTCTCGCAAAATTTTGGAAATTTTCAAGGAATTGCCCATAATTTATGAAGAATCGCCTAAAATTTGTGAGGAATTTGCGAGGATTTCTCGCAAATTTATAAAAAAAATTAAAATCATTTATAAATAGTTTAGGGTTTACGGTTTCATAGTTTTAAGAAATGTGACAGTGTTAATAATTATTACGGTAATCATTGGAGATCTTAAATTCAAATAATAAATAATTTCATCACATGTTTAAAGAAATTACGAAGGTTTGTATACATTATTTTTAAAGTTAAAGTTGATAGACACGTTATAAGGTAAACTCTTGTTTTCATATAATTTTGCTGACGCATAAGTTTTTATTTTATGCATTTCTGCTTGTTATATTACTTGTGAAAGGATATTTTAGCTAAAAGTGTGATTCTTATTAGTTTTCATGATTTAGGGTTTAGGATAAAGATTTGCGAAAAATTTGCGAGGAATCCTCGCATTTTCCTCGCAAATCATGGTTAAATTTTAAATTTAACCTTCTTCTTAGAGACTAGAAGAAAGTCCAAGTTACTTATATAAGCTTTATGAAAATTTGGTTTTTGAAATTCTTCTTCATATAAGTCATTTCCATCTTCAAAGACCATGCATTCAGTCACATTAATTAACAGGCATTTAATCTTAAAATTCTTACAAAAAACAAGCATTGACGACACTTAATATAACAAATTAAATCATAACAAAATTGATTAAAAGAGAAAATAAATTGTAAATTATTTTTTCACAAACACGTCGAATTGTCATTTATTAATTATACAAACATAATATATAACATCAATCATCATCAGAGTCAAATTGATCAGATACATAAATGGAATCATTTTCATCGTCTGATTCTTTTTCTTTGTCATCATTATCCTCCTCTGATTCAAGCATAGTTTCTTCGATGTCGCTTGTCTGTACATCCTCAAAATCACACGATGTTGCGTCAAACATGTATGACATCCTCGGTGGATTCGATCAGAATAGCCATCTCTTCTCCTGTTCTATCCTTTTGTAACACAATGTCGTCTTCAGCTCCGATTATACGACCCCTTGGACTCACAAGGATCATAGTAAGTCATTGCTCCCGTCATTCTCTTATTCGTGGATATGGGATGAATGTCACTTGCTCTGCTTGCATAGCGAAAACAAACGGTTCGAATTCTTTATATTGTTTGTTTGCATTTACATCTTTAACCCCCAAATTGTCCACTGAAAATCCTCGGCCGACATTTGGGTCATACTAGTCGCACCTGAACAACACACATCGCAAATTCACCACTTCGGGGTAACTGACGTGTACAATCTGATTAATCACACCGTAGAAGTCTGATTCCCCCCCCTACATAAATGCCGTAATTTGCAGATGACCTACAGGAACTGTGTTGATAGGTTTGAAATGTATACCCCCGGGTGAAGTACATCGGTGCAGTGACTATCAGTGCAATAGGACCTTGTACGAGTTCGTGGAACTAAAGGGGGAAAGGAATATCGTTATATCCATTGTTGACCTGAAATGAGTGACATGTACGAACGTTGAACGTGTTTACAAATCAATTTTATAAAAATTGAAATGTTATATAAACTTACATGGAATTGTAGCTACATTGCGAAATCTCTTTCTTTGTATTTCCCATACTCCTTTTCCGGTAAATTGGGATAAGACTCCATAATTTGTGAATCAAATAAGCTGCAATAATTATTTTTTTTTAGTATATTTAATTGACAAATTACTTTTTATTATCAAATGTAAATAATGACATGTGTACCTCTCGAGCGATTGCACAAACCAAGATACACATTTCTGCACTCGTTAGCGAAATCACGGTATACCGTCTGAAAGTATTTCCATGCTTTCGCGTCTGACAGATGTGTAATCTCTCCCTCCCCAGATGTATGTTGTGCATCCCATCTCATGGCGTCCATTGTATTTTCTGAAAGATATAGACGCTTGAGCCTGTCGGTGATTGGCAAGTACCACATCCGCTGAAATGGTTCGCGTGTACGTCCAGTTGTAGGTTGATATCTCGGTTTCACACAAAAGCGACACTCATGCAACTTGTCATCATCTTTCCAAAATATCATACAGTCTTTGATGCATACATCAACCGTTTGGGGTGGTAACCCAATACTGGAAACAAATTTTTGAATTGCATAATAAGACTTAGCCAAATTAATATCTGCAGGCAAATACTCTTTAATTAAATCAGCCCATGCATCCATGTAATTCTCAGGTAAGTTGTAATCACTTTGAATTGTCATCATCCTAGATGTCAATGGTAATTTAGACTAACCTTGTCATCATCCTAGATAGGTTGATTAGCAGCGTCTAACATATCATAAAAAAAATTTAGCATCTATGTTTGGTTCCTCATAATATGGAGCATCAGCAAATGTAGCATTTTCATCAAATACATATGATGTTTCCTGAAATGCATCTGTAACCATATCATAAAACATATTTTCTGTTTCATGCTGATGACAACTAGTTCCTCTATTTAGTTCCCACGACTAAAGCTACTACCTTCTTCAACATTACAACTTTCTCCATTAGAAACCCATAGATAGTAATTTGGGGTGAACCCTCTATAATATAAATGTTTCTTCACGTTGTCAATTGAGATATACTTCTCGTTCCCACTTTTTATACAAGGGCATAAGATTTTATTGTGCTATTGCGCAAGGGAGTTGTTTGTCGCCTGATAGATGAATCCGCGCAAGCCGTCCCGGTACTCTTTTGTAACTTCCCCGGTATCTGGATCTCTATGCCTATACATCCACCCTCGTAAGGTGAAAATTTCATGCTCTGAACCCGAGATTTTTTTATTTTTCGGTTTATCCTTAGTTTTTTTTTCTTGAGATGTTGTGAATGAATGGGAGAGGGTGGAGTTGTATTTTTAGCCATCTTTTGTGAGGAATTTGCAAGGACAAGAGTCCTCACAAATAGTTGTTACTCATCTGGAAAATGTGTTTACCGAACTATGAGTTATCCTCGCAATTCCCTCGTAAATTTGCGAAAGATTTACGAGGAAAATGTTGTCTTTCACTGCTTCCTCGTAAAATATTTGCAAATTTGCAAGGAAGATTATTTCCTCGCAAAATGGACGCTGATTTGGTAGGAAATTGCTAATTGTATTTTTGGTCGCAAATTTGCGATTGAATTGCGAGGAATTTTTTTTTCCAAGCAGATTCCTCGCAATTTTGCCGCACATTTGCGACGAAATATTTTTCTCGCAATTTGCCCTCGCAAATTTGTTGTTTTCTTGTAGTGGGCAAACCTGGTCAGAATCCAGGTTAGTTCTTATCTTCCCTCGAGTTTCATCAGATAGAATATTGGTTTAGGGTTTGCAATTACATTTGATGAATTTGGTATGCACATTGGTGTTTTGCCATTGTTCGGGGTCGATTAGTACATGAAATTTGTTAAAAAATTCATTTCAGTGGTTGAAATGGGAGTGAACAAGCAGTAGATTCACATCTAAAACCATTAAATATGAGTTTTCGCAAAAAGAGAAGTAGGTAGCACTAGTGAAACTAATGATGATTCATTTAGTAACACTGGGAAGCTAGTAAAATTATGGATACGTTAATGAATTTTTGCAATTTTTTGGCACGATACAATGATCAGGCACGTGAGCATATATTTTAAATTCCAAGGTCGCATGTACAGGATAACATTGAAGGATATTTTAGTGGAGGATAAAACTTTGTCAATGATGGAAGAAAAGTTGTATAAGAAGCTTGTGTTGGACGAAAGTAAGGTTAAACTGGAACTGGATTGTATTTCGTTGTTGGTTAAATGTGAGTAACAATTAACTTTTTCTGATGAGGAGGATATGTTTTTTATCTAACGACCATTGATAAAGAGAACCGTAGATTTCTTTTCTTTATGGAGGCCTCGGGTAGATCACAACAGCTGAAGCAACTGTCGAGTACAGCTCACGGATGATTCAATCAATTTTGTAAAGAAACATTTAGGATATAATAAGTGTTACTTATATATATGTAATGTTTATTGGAATTTTATTAACATTTTGGTAATGTAATGTTTATTGGGTTTTCTCGTTGTTAGGCCCAAATTGTTTTTGAAACTTATCCAAAAATGAATAAAAGATTGAGAAAAAGGTGTGACCCATTACCTTAGTATATATTTGCTTCCTCTTGGCTTGTCTCATCATCTTCTTTCTCTGTCAAATTTTGTAACCTTTCATCTTCTTTTCAAGTTTTGCCTAAAGAAAGTTTGTAACTTTTCTGTTTCAGTAAAAATTGTTAATCGACTCTCTCTCTCTCGACATGTCGTCTTCTCCAATTATGCCTGGTAACTGACTTTCTCTCTCTCGTTACATAGTTTCACTTAGTTTTGCTAAGTTTCATTATGTGACTCTCTATTGCTTTACTTAGTTTCACGGTTTCCTCTCTCTCTCTCTCTCTCTCTTCACCTGCATGTCCTCTTTTATTGCTCCGATCACGGAACGCTTAGGGAACGATTAGAATCTGGAAAGATTTTTTACTTAAAGTATATATACATATTAGTGTATATACATTGTATAGGCATATTATGTACTTATCTATAGGGTAATGTTGTTTTTTCACCTCTATAGGGTAATGTTGTTTAAAATAATGATGTGACATAACTTTTTAAATAATTGATGTAAATTTTTAAATATTTTTTTATTAATAAGGTTTTACCGATGAAAAGTCAATGAAAAAGTTGAGAAGGTCAAAGACAAAAGTCAAAAACGAAGGAAAGGAAAGAAAAGAAGAAGGAAAATAAGAAGAAGGAAAGGAAGAAAAAGATCAAGAGTCTGGGTCTGAAGAAGAAACAAATGAGGAAGAAGTTTCAGACGAGGATGAAGAAGTATATTCGGGGCCTATACTGAAGAGGTCAAGTGAGACGATCGAGTTCTCATCGGAGAGAGAGAGAGAGAGATGGTGACAGCGATGATAGTGTAAGCTATCCACCGTCACCTATGGGTGGCAAAATGGTCGAACCCAAAAAATCGAAACGAACCCGACCCGAAAAAGTAGCATCGAACCCGAACCGAAATTAATACAAATCCCGAATGGATCCTAAACTTCAATACCCGAAAAACCAAACCCGAACCCGACCCGAACCGAAATATTTCGGGTACCCAAAAATAACGGAACTATAAATATATATATATATATATATATTTAAATATATTAGTTATTTTTAGGTATAATATCTAATATAAATTCTAAAGTGCATAATTGTTTAGAAATATCTAGAAAAAATAGCCAAAATATATGAATTATCTAAAAATATCAAAAATATTTAAAAGTATTTGAAATAATAGCTAAAAATACTAGAAATACTATAAATACTTGAAATATGTACCGTTTTCATATCGAAATAACCGAGTCAAACCAAGTTTCATGTTAATTTTAGGTATTTTCATACATTATTCAAAATTTTATGTTGTATACTATTTTATTTTTGAATTTTTGTGGCATTTTAGTTATATTATAATTTTCAAAAAAAAATTAGTGTAATCTATACGGGTACCCGAACCCGATAGGATCTAAACCGAATCCGAACCGAAATTCGTAAATACCCGAATGGGTCTAAACTTCAAAACCCAAAAACCCGAAACCCGAACAAACCCGAATCGAATCCGAACGGGTACCCGAACGTCCACCCTACTGTCACCAAAGCATTGGCGTCAACCGCCACCCTCAGACCCAGAAGACTGGTCGGACGACGACTACTACTAATCTCTCTCTCTCTCGTTAATGACTTATTTTAATTATTGTTATGTTTTGGGTGGATATATTATGACTTTTTATATTTTATTTCTCTCAAACTAATGTCTTTTATATTTTATTTTTATTACGTTTATAAGTTCTTTTTTAAATAATCCAAACCAAACACCAAAAACTAAAACATATGAAGTAAAACTAAAACCAAAAACTAAAACTAAAACTAAAACTAATTAATATAACATACGAACATATTAACAAATATTTTAATATAACCTATGAACATATTAACAAAACATATTATTGCATAAAACAATCGGTCTTACATGCTAAAACGCTAAGAAATAAAGTAAAACTATTAAACAAAATTTAAAGGATAGGTAATACTATATAAAATAAAAAAAAACACCCAAAAGTAAACTTATGAAGAACTTTTGTAAAACTAATATCTTCTGTATAACTATGAACAATTCTTTTATCAGGTGATGAATTTTTTTGGCGCCAAAACAGAAAATAAAAAACACAGAATCGAACTACAACACGATTCTCCTCTATAGTTTACCAAAAACAAAGCTATGATTAGACGGTTATCTCTACTATTAAACCGAAATATTGCTATCTTTCAATTCATCAAACCAAAACTTTGGTTTTATCGGTTAACTTGTCTTGTTCCTCTATTGTACATTCCCCTGGTTTAACTCCCTCATCTCCATCTAAAAATTTAGTAACCATGTTCCGTAGATGAAATCATATCTTTCCAAATCTTCTTTTCATTTTCTATTTGCTGCTTGACGAGAGTTTGGAAAACCTCATCTTGAGATTATACGGTTATCTCTAAACCATAAAATCAGAATATTGCTATCTCTCAGTTCAGCAACCCAAAGCTTTGGTTTATCGGTTAACTCGGAAGATTCTCCTCAATTGCTACATTCCTCTGGCTTAACTCCCTCGTCTCCATCTAAAAAATTAGTAACCCACTTGGATTAGATGGTTATCTCTAAACCATTAAATCGAAATATTGCTATCGCTCAATTCATCAACCCAAAGCTTTGGTTTTATATGTTAACTTACCAGATTCTCCTCAATTGCTACATTCCCTTGGCTTAACTCCTCTCCATCTGAAAATTTGGTAATCACGTTTGGATTAGACAGTTATGTCTAAACCATAAACTGAAATATTGTTATCTCTCAATTCATCAACCGAAAACAAGAATCAACCAACAAAAATTGTTAAATACTCTTATATCTTGGCTTTCTTGCAATCGTTTTTTATTACAGTTCTGTTAGTCCAGTTATTATTTAATTGGCGGGTACATCAGTCCGGTCAAGGATGATTGATGCAACAGACTTTATAATTTACAACTTATAGCTCCATTTCACCTGATTTTATTGTAAAGTAGTTGAAGCCATCAAGAAATTGAATTGATGCAGCTGACTTTAGAATTTACCTGATTTGGATGTTCGTCACATAGTTTCACCAGAGTTTCACCATAGTTGCAAGCGAAGAGATATAGAAACCTGTAGTTTCTGAACCAGATTTGATTTGGAATTATATACCTGAACAATTCTTCATTCATAGGAGCAGTCACTCGATTTGGAAGGCTTGTCAAAAAAATCTTCAATATACACCGGTTGAGAGGAAGTAAAAAGTTTATCAAAATATATGACAGCAATATCAGCCTTCTTCTTCTCACAGTTAACACTCCAATCCATGTTTCATTCAAAGATAAATAGGTATTGATAATGGTCTAGTACTGCGTTTTCTTATCCATTTCTTTGGGTTTTTTAGCTTTTTTTTACCATGAAAACTCGTAGAACAATTTTTAGTAGAAGTTTCAGAGTGATTTTATGTGGATTTTGTGTGTCTTGATTATGTGTTGAAAAATCCAAAGCAGAACCCCTGTCTTTGTTCACCTCATTCGTGATAGCTGGAGCTTTTTCCAGCCTTAAAAGAAGTTTTTGGCTCATAGGATCATCATCTAAATCTTTGATTGATCTCTGAATCCTCAAGAACAAGCATTCTTCTCCGTTGTATCAGACACTTGTAGATATTTGTGAATTTCGTCAAGAACATCCTTCTTGATCCTCATTCGTTCTAAGGCTACATCAAAGCCAACTTGTTCTTTGACTTTTTCTTCGGTAAGAACACCATAGAGAGGATCACCATGATTGAGAAAAAATTATGACATTTGTTGGCCGAAAAAAACTACAGTTAGCAGTTCTACTAGTGCTACATAGTTCTACTTTCAAAAGAATTTAAATTGAATGGTGTTGGACTCCCATTCAACCACTGAAATGCATTTTTACCAAATTCAGAAACAATGTTCGACGGAGGCAACAAAGTGGTTGACGGCGACGCCTGAAAATACAAAGTGGTGAAGTGTAAGAGAGATAAAGAGCGATAGAGATCGATCAGTAATTAGGGCCACACGAATTGAAATCGCATACTTCACCACTTTGTCTTCTCTGTTGACCGTTTTGTTGCTGCCGTCGAGTATTGTTTTTTGTGTCGATCAATACATGAATTTAGGGCACACGATTTGAAATCACGTTTGATTTTAGACTTTTCTTGATGACTCGGTTAAGATCTGATGGGTCAATGGGTGGACGATTTTACCGTGATTTTATTGTAAATATCATGACTTCTACAATTTTAAATGTAATTTACTTTTTTGCCGAATTAAAATAGTACATGTTTTAATGTGAGGGGCTTTTCCGATTACTAATTCACATGGAAGCATTCAAAATAATTTTTCAAAGTTTTCCGCAATCACTTCAAAAATGCAAAACTAAAATGTCCCTTTTCGTTGACTTTTCTTAGAAAAGTGTTGTAATGTGTAAACAACTCTTAAAAGAAGGAAAAAAGGATTTTCCCTGATAAACATAAGGTTTTTATTTGGGTCATAATCTAAGAGCATGTTTATTGCTAAGAACTCTTTAGGGATTCTTAGCTAATTTTAAATTAATAAAATAATGCTAAGAATCCTTAATGGGTTCTTAGCATTTTTTGCGATTATTGCAAGAATCCCAAATGGAGTTTTTAAAAATCGGTTTTTGAAATTTTAAACGGATCCGAAACCCGAAATATTTTTGGTTATTCGTTCGATTTCGGTTCGGTTCTTTCGGTTTCGGATATTTTCGGATATTTTTGGGTATTTTTGGGTATATTTTCGTGTATCCTGGGTTCGGATCAGGATATTTTAAAAAGATATGAAACGAATCTGAAACCCAAAAAATTGTAAACGGATCCGTAACAGATCCAAAAACCGAAAAACAAAAAAAAACGGATCTGAAATGGATCCGAAACCCAAAATATTTTCGGTTACTCGTTCGATTTTGGTTTGGTTCTTTCGGTTTCGGATATTTTCGGATATTTTTGGGTATATTTTCGGGTATCTTGGGTTCAGATCGGGATATTTTAAACGGATCAGAAACGTATCTGAAACCCGAAAAAATCATAAACGGATCCGTAACGGATCCAAAAACCGAAAAACAAAAAAAACGGATCTGAGACAGAACCGACACCGATTCGAAAATGAAATTGTTCTGACCCAAAAAAAAAGCAACTAAGAACCGCTTAAGAGCCGGTTTTTAATTAAGATATTTAGAAACCGGCTCTTAGCCGTTCTCTTTTTTTCTTTTTTTTTAATTAAAAAAATCTTTAAAAAACTCTCTTAAAGACCCCCAATAAACATGCCCTTAAGGCAGTTATTCACTGCGACATTCTCCTATCGGTACGAATAAAAACTATGTATTATGTAATGGTAATGACATTAGGTCTTATACACCTAAGTGTGATTGTTTGTTGGGTCGCTAAGTCGAGCCTATGCTAGAACCTGTGTGAGAACTTAAGTCCTTAAAATGACTAGGTATAATTTAGCATTGCTTGAGAATTACGTAATATGATAATAGGTCTAGATTAATCAGGTGATATGCCTTCTCTGATGGATAGTCGCCTATCCAATTTACGGATGTGATACCCCGCCCTGGTGCTTAAGACCTTGGGGATCGAGAGATGAGGAGTAGGATCTTTGCGCTATGTCCTGGCAGAAGTAATCTAGAGAGACGGGGTACTAAATTGTCTGACCTTTCACATAGCAAGATGTTATGTATGGGGAAGACAAGATGCCTTCGGGTAACCCCTTTGTGGTTTCCTGATACACGAGGAGTGTCAGTTCCCTGGCGAGGGTTCTCAGAAGGCCGATACCAAGATGAAGTAATGGGTCTGCGGGCTGTGGGACCGACGGTTATCGCGCAATTGACCTATGAGACTGGGTCGGGCTAGCCAGCCCACCGGATGGTAGAACCAAATTGGGTAAGAAGCCCCATTTGGGAGGTTACCAGGTTGGGTGGGTTGTTTAAGTGTTAGTGCATGGGTGGATATGCCACGTGATTGTAGTACGCACTAGGAACCTAAAGATTTGCGTAAACTTTTAAAAGAGTGTTTTAGTAGGAGAACGTGGTTTTTTCAAAAAGAGTTTTCAACTTGCTAGATATTGTTTGTCAGACACAATAGGTTTCTTATGTGTGGTTTAGGATTAGGTCTGGATTTTCGGGGTTAAGCGGATATTGGGTGAGGCGGAGTCAGGTTCGTCATCAATGGATGGCTTGTTTGAAAAGTCACTCATCCCTCTCTTTTTCCTTTTTTCTTTTTTGGTGTTATTGCAAGTTGCAGTTAGAAATGGAGAATTAGTGACCAATTGGTGAAATTTAATCCGGTTTTGGCGGTACCATTTGGGACATTTTCAGTTCCCTTGGGACGTAACTTTACAAAATCATTAACCAATAAAATATGAAGTCACATATTATATGAAAATTTATTTTAACATTAAACTGATTGTAAATCAAATAATTTGTTATCTTATTTCGTTAAAAATATACTGAAAGTGTATGGGAAAAAGGTTCTGTTGGGCATTTAGTTATTCAGCTGGACTTGATTCGGATAATAGTATTTATCAGTTTGGAAATTCACTACTAATTTTAATTCGATTTAACAAATTTAGGCTCGGATGTAAACCCAAAGCAATTTAATATATAAATAAATATTTTAATTAATAGTATATAAAGAGAAATCAATGGATCAGTAGTTGCATCAAATCTGCTACAATTTCACGAAGACAGGATCTGAACTATGCGTACGCTTCTAGTAAGAGGAACTATTTGTCATTAGATTACAAACGACAAAAAAACTAATAGTATATATTTGTTTCATATAATTGAGGGTATAAAAATAATATATTCTCTCTTTCAATGTTTAAGTTTTTAACGCACCAAATAAAAATCACAAAACTTTATTAAATTACTTCTAAGACACACAATTTTTATTACATCAAATCAATTCAACCAATCGAAAATCATGTTTTAAAATATAAAATATCACAAAAATCTAATAACTTTTTAAAGGTTTTCACAAAAATTTTAATCATTTTTATTATACCTAAACAAAAATATACTTAAAACTTCACTCATATTTTTTTGGTCAAAAAGCTTCACTTAGGGTGCAAATGGTTACCAATAAAAATATTGGTGGAATATATATGAGTGAAATAGAGTTTAGTGGAATAAAAAATGATAGAAGAAAAAAAAAATTCCACTCATTTCTCTCATAATAATAGAGGAACAAAATGAAAAAAAAATTCATAAATTCAGTTTAATTTGACAGAATTGATGAAATTGTTTTCTATTATTTTTCATCTCAAATGGTAAATTTTGGAAGGAACATCAAATTTCTCTAAATTTTTTCCTCTAATTATGCAACCATTTGCACTCAACAAAACGGTGGGAGTAATACTTGTAGGGTAATAAATATGGTTCGACTTATATTCTCGAATCCTACACACAACTATGTACAATGTACTCTCCACAAACTCAAACAGCATGCATATATCCATCTTTTAAAAGTACCCACAAGTCTTAGATAAATACCAACAAACACCACTTATATCTCAGTCATGTAGGTATATATAACTATAAACATATATCATCATCATCAAATGCGAATGGCGGAAAACAGGACGACTCCATAGAAACAAGTTATATGAAGAAACTCTCGGTTTGTAGAAACACGGTGTTCATATCTTTTGAAGAGCTCATCGCATAAGTCCGGTCCAACATAAGCCTCGACCGTTGAACGAATAGCAGCTTGAACCAGATTAGTCCTGGCTCTTCCGTACGAGACCGGGTCTTTCTTCCACTCTTCTTTTATCTCATCCGAGTGCTCAACCACCGTCATGTACTCCATTTTCTCTATCTTGAAACCACCCACACGATCAATTCCGGCAGCCACTTCCTCCGGACTTCTCATGTACGCCGGAATATTGAATCCGTCTCTTGTCTCCTCATCTATCAAACCCTTCTTGTTCAAAATAAACACACACAAAAAATTAATCTATAAATGGTACTTGCCAACAATATGTTTCAAGCCGGTGAGTTGTGGAAGAAAATGAAGAGAATATGGGTGGTGTCTTTTTTGCATTTTTTTAATTTATTTATTACAACCGAAAATATAATTTGGCTGTTTTAAGTTTTTACTATTCTTTTTTAGCACATATCAAGAAAAGTTACAAAATTCTTATATCATTTACTTCCTCCACTAGTCATGCAATTTTCGATTTCTATGCAATAGATAGTATTTGCAAAAGTATAATAGGTGTTATTAAAAAAGCTTCTTTTGCTGTTAAACGGTTATTATAAAAGTGGTGTGATAAAAACGTAAAACAATATTTTTATGTTCAAAATGACATTTAGAAAAGTGAAAGATATAGAAAGATTGATAGAGGCTTTTTAACGGAAAAAATGCGGAAACTCCGCGTTTGAACCAATTCGCCGTTACTTCTTACGAGTAGTTAAAGTCGGAAAGGTCCATTAGTGAAAACTAGTGAGACGTCATCTTGAACGGTTGTGTAATGAAACATGAAAGAAACTATGCATACATACAAACTATATGCACCCACACGTGTGTTGCATACATAATTAATATGCATGTGTAATTTTTACCTCGTCTATTAAATCTTGCCAAGCTTGTTCCATGGTAGTTGTGAAGGGATGTTTAGCTCGAGTATCTTGGTCACCAAATTGACTACTTGAGCCTGAAGGACGACCAGCCATTAACACAAACAACACTCCTCCTTTCACCATTTCTTCTTTTCGACATCTCAAGAAATCGTCCAAATCTTTGTCTGATTGCTCTGCGAACGCATCAACCACTTCTTTCTTTGCTCCTTCAATCCACGTTCTCCCTTTGTTCCACATTCTTGATCCTTTCTTCAATACTTTCTCCGGTATCTACAATATCCAAATCCATTAGAAAAGCTATATGCTTCTCAATCCACATATCGTAGAAACGGTTTTCTTATATGGTGTTGTTATATTGAGACCTAGTCATACTAGTGGAGTATTAGATAGTAAATTTAACCGAGCAGATTTTATCATGTATAAACCCATCAGACAAATGTGGATATATAGCTCTCAAGTATCCAAGACATATTTAGAAAGTAATTTGATCATTGTGAATATTGATATCTTTTAACACTGGTAGAAATACAATTATATTTTTTCTTTATTTAACAATGTCAAATTTTTCATGTTAATTTAATTGGATGACAAAGATTCTTCATTGTAATTAATTAGTGATCATTAACAGCTGAACTCTATTTCCTACCACTAGACGAGGAATAATAATTACCTTCAGTGAAAAAATGTTATAATATTTTTTTATTAAAAAAAGATTAAAATGTTAAAAAAAATATCATTAGTATGCATTAGACCTGAGAGAGCCAATGTAAAGCACTTAAGCTCACAGCAACATGGATCGCTCCTCTCGGGAAAAGCCGATGGTAGAAAGAACCAGCGACGCCGGCAGCGAAATAATTGGACGAATCAAATTTCTGTTTCTCAGTCAACAATCTAAACAACATGTTGAAGTCATTAGAAGGCAAATCACAGAAGAAAGCCTCAAACTCCGGCGATCCACCACCGCATGCGGCAGCGTATCGCAGACATAAAGTCTCAACCACCGTATCGACAGTAGTGAACGTGTTGGATCCGGTGGCGCAGCCAAGGTCGGCTATTCTGATGACCGGAGAGGTGTGGTCGGAGGAGAAAAAGAGTTTGGTGGATTGGAGAGATGAGACAAGGATTGGTTTGCTTAAGGTTATAGCCAAAGCTTGGCTGTCGGAATTGTTGACGTAGCTGAGGTCACCTTCGCCGCCTTGCATGCATAGAACACGGTGGAGACTGCTGGTCGTCCAGTCTTTTGCCGTCATCGAAAGGCTTGGTGACTCCATGGATGTTTTGGTTTTTGTATTGAATACTGTTAAAGAGATAAAATCAAACGAAAGATTAAGGTGTTGGAGTTAGAAGGCTTTGATGAGAACTTGTATTTATACTTATACAGACTGACACACATATTCATGCATATTGGTGGGTGAATGGTTAATTATATTTTACAAAAATGTAGTCATTCTTATAGGGACGTTAATTATATTTTACAAAAAATGTTACCATGTTTTTTTTAATATTTTAGCCACTTTTTAGCTTTTTCTATACTTGTTCATTATGTACCTAACATATTAGTTCTTGCTATGATTTTGTAGAAAAATATTGTGCATGCAACACTAACAAAAAGAATAACAAAAACATTTGTCTCAAACACAGTTATACTAATTACAAGGAGAAGGCTTTTTTGCGTCAAGCAAAGATATTTGAGTATTTCACTATCACAATCCCTTTAAGACAACTTATAATTTACCAAAATTTGTACTATAGACACTTTGAATGTCTTCCACGTAAATTAACTAATAAAATAATATATTTACTATTGATATGTGTACATATGCACGTGTGGTCAATGGTTAATATAAAAGATAATGGTGGTTACGTTATTTACCAATGTCCTTGTCTCTCTCCTCTAGTTTTTTCCTCATTTGATTATTTTATACGAAGTAAGAGAAACTTCTACCCTTTAAGGTTTATCTTTATTTTATACGAAGTAAGAGAAACTTCTACCCTTTAAGGTTTATTTTTAGAGAAAGAGCTTTATTTAGTGGTAAGTTGTCATCTCAGAAAGTTTGGGGTCGTGTGTTCAAATTTCGGCATTCGTCTATGTGTGAATATGCCCGTGTATGGGGTTTAAGGGTCACCCGATCGGTATGTTGTGATCCGGATCTCTCTATGTAAGATTATAGAGTTACCGGGTCCATTCATTGTGATTCGGATTGCCGACAAAAAAAAGTTTTATCTTTAAGGAAAATTGCAAATATGCCATTAAATTTAATATTTGATGCAACAAATGTCATAACTTTTTAAAATTACTATTGTACCCTTTTTTATTTTTTGCCAAATATTTTTTTAGGTTAGGGTTTAAAGTTTGGATTTAGATTGTTTTTGTGATAAATTTAGATTTAGGATTTATGATTTAGTTTTTTACCAAATAATATTTAAGAGTAGGGTTTAGGGTTTGAATTTTGAGTTTAGGGTTTAGTTTTAAGTTTTAAAATTTAGATTTTAGGATTTAATTTTAATGGTAAAATGGGAAAAGAAAATAGTGAATTATGTTATTTTTGCAAGAAAATAATATCAATGGTATTTTTGGAAATCCTAATTCAAATTATGGCATTTTGATGAAATAATCCCTTATCTTTATATTTCTAGAAAGATATCTATAGGTCTTTGTTTAGCCATCCTTATCGTCGTCAATATATATTGCTTTTAAAGGATAGATTATTAACATAAGTAGACTAAGGATTTCGTGGACGTCTTATGATCTTATCTATATACCACTAACTGTTTTCGCTAAATGTGAATTTATCACAGAATCTGAATGAAACGTGCTCAGAGTCATCTCTTTACATTCTTGTGGCAGAAACTAGTTAAGTAGTTTTTATAACATAAAAGAAAGTTCGAGTTAGGAAGGTTTCTTGTTGAATATATATTCGTCGAAGTCTTACATCTATCGATTGATGTGTTTCGTTTTCGGATTTTTTGTATAAATTTTATTTGCTGGTCGATAACCTATTATCTTTCCTTAATATTTGGTTCCTATGAGATAAACATAAAGTTGACTGGTTCGTAAGTTTTTTTTGGGAAGTATAATAACTAACCTAAAAACGTATCAATTTAAGAATGTTTTCTCCAAAAGACCCCCATTTTTTCTTCTCCAGGAAAATGTCTACCATCAGTCTTATTTTTCTCCACACATATGCACAGCTTCTCACATATGGTAATATGATACTATTTCTAAATATATCCCTATTTTAGAATTACAATTCACTGTTTAGTTGATGTTTGATGATTTTGGTGTTTGATTATTTGTAATTTATATATCCATTGAGATACTATGTTTATCTAAATTAATCTTTTTATGTTAAATCTATCTATATACATATTATATGAGAAGTCGCTTGTTGACGTGGCGAGCTCACAGAATTTACGGGTGATGTGGCGCAATTCTGGAGTTCGTTGTTTTTAATATTTTATTTAAAAAAGGGTTTTCGCTTATGTGTCACACTCTGATTGGTTATCTATTATTTTTCGCTTAAAAAATCTAGATTTTGTAAAAGACTATACTAAACCTACGGAAAATTATGGAATTTATCAAAACAAAAAAAATCCCTTGTGTTTATTTTAGTTCAATCGTCCAATTTTTATTTTCTTTTATAAAATCGTTGTTGTTTGTTTTACCTCTACTGAAAATTATGTTATTTTTTAATCCATGAAAAAAACAATTGGAGAGATTATCTAAAAGTCTTCGTGGATTTTTTTGTTATTTAGTTGTGTTTTATCGTTGTAGATCTAGGGAACACGATGTTGGTTAAAACAAAAAGAGAAGAGGTTTTTTTGGCCGAACTCAATATTCATTGATTTTTTTTTTAAATAACGCCACCCATGGAACATTGATATGCCGTAAACCTATAAATTTTTTAAGAGAACAAACAATGTTATAAATGTTTGTTGATGGGAAAATTACAGGTCACTTTTAACCCCAAAAAAAAGTATCAGGCACTTACGAAGAAACCTGAGAGAGTGAAGCTACTAAATTAACTGGTAAAGATTCTTCATCCTCTGAGGTTGAATCAGAAGACGATTATGAGGATTCTCGTACTTATGTTATCTTCAGAGTTCGACATAACTAGCTATTGTTTATGTTTTTTGTGTATACCATTTTTCATATGAGATGTCTGATTATTTTTTTATGAAAAAAATTTCTTGCTGAGAAGGCAACTCCAACTACTTGCAAAGCTACAAAGCAGTCTGAATTCATTTGCTAACGGTTATGAGATTAGTATTCATTTGCTAAAGCTGGTAAAAACTCACCATGCCCGTGCACGGCACGGACCAATCAACTAGTTTTATGTTATTGCATAATCATGGTTTAACTTTTTTGGTTTATAACATGGTTTAGAAGTCGTCTTATTAGTAGTATTTTGATATTACATTACTTATATAAAGTTGTTACTTTCAATTTTATTTTCTTTTTATATTGTTTGTTAAATAACAATTGCGGTGTAATAGTAGTACTAGTTGAAACATTAATACTATTTTACTATTTTATAAAAATATATTTATTTCACAAAATTCAAAATATAACATGTTCGGAACAAAATTTACATTTTATTTGTGTTTTTAAAATTTTCATTTAACATTTTTTATTGTTGAAATTGATGATAAATAGTATATTGGATGGATTGAGAGGATAGAAAAATAGTGTAAAAAAATGATACAATAAAATCTACTCAGGAAAGGAGAGAGTGGACAAAACAAGAAAAAAATTGCATTGTTATTTTATTAATGAAAATTAGAATTTGACCCGCTAGATTTTGATCTGCTCTACCGCGCGGATATTTTGTAAATTTTTATATATTCATTTTTAACTCGGATCAGGTGCAATTAGGGTATATTCAAGTTCAGAACAGGTTTAGTAATATAAGAAAAATCAGAGTATACTCGAAATAATTTCGAATTTAGTTCGAGTTTTAGGGCTTTCAGATTCAGGTTCGGGTATTTCCATATTTTTGGTTTTTTTTTGGGTTTTCCGAATTTTTGGGCTTTCTCGGCTTTTTCAAATTTTTGGTTTTGAGAGTTTAGTTATTTCGATGTTCATGTTCGGGTTCAAGTTCAGAATTTTTAGATTTTTTAGATTATTTTAAATTTTATGTTTGAGATTAGCTGTGGGATTTTCGAGTTTTTCAGGTACCCATACGAGTTCGAGTTTGGTTCGGATAATACTTAATACCTGAAAATGTGAAGCAAAACTCATTGATATATTTTTATTACTAATTTACCAATTTTTTAGTTTTTTTAATAAAATCCAATTTTTATTTATTTAGGATATATTATAAATTATAGTTTCTTTTTTTTTTAAAACATCATATGACTAAAATTATATTTTTATAGTTTATTCAAATTATTTTTTTATAAATAGTAAAGGTTCATTTAAATTTTATCATTTTACGATTTTTTGTGTTTTTTACAAATTTTATTTTGAAAATATTAATAAAATAATTGTTAAAAAAAGTTATTGTTTTATCTCAAATATAAAAATAAAATATATTTTAATTTTTTGGTAAAATGATGTTTTTTCGTTTTTAATTAAATACTATATCTTCTTAACAAAATATATATTGGGATTAATAAAGGAAAAGAAAGCTTTTGAAAGACTGAAACTTTATTGTATTTCACTGTATTGAAGAAAGGTTTACAAGATTGTTCTTTATATAGAAAAGATGCTAAGAGAAAGGAAGGATCTAGAATTAAATAGATCATCCTTATCCTATTACCGATAGTTGTGATCGTTGAGGAGAGAGAAGCTCTCGAATTTGTTATTTAGTACTAACGTCTCTTTCTCTTTTGCTGTGAGCTCTTGAGGAGAAGACGATGCCTTTGTCGTTGATGAAGGTTTTGTCATTTTCTGATTATGAGACATGGACTGGATCTAAGATGAACTTTTTACTTGGGCCTTAACTTCTTTCTCTTGGACCGTCGACTCTTTCTTTGATGTTGAAATAGAGACGTTCTTTGATGCAGAGTCAGAGACACATTTGCTCACATTCACCCTCAAACTTGAAGTGGTTCTTTGAAACACTCCAAGTTTGTGTCTTAGGTCAATGAACGCACGTCTTGGTAAGGGTTTGGTGAAGATATCGGCAAGCTGAAACTTGGCAGGGATGTGCTATGTTTCAATTAGTCCTAGAGCCACTTGTTCTCTTATGTAGTGGTAATCGGTATCAAAGTGTTTTGACCTTTTGTGGAGAGCAGGATTAGCACTGAGATACAGAACAGAGAGGTTGTCGTAGTAGATTCTGGTGGCTTGAAATTGTGAGAAACCAATGTCACGAAGAAGCAGAGACAACCACGTGATTTCTCTTGCGGTTTCCGCGAGTGCCCTGTACTCAGCTTCTATTGAGGATCTAGAAACGGTTTGTTGTCTTGTTGCTGTCCAAGAGATTATATTTGTTACATGGAAGGTACAAAATCCAGTTGTAGATCGACGGGTTTCCTTACAACTTGCCCAATCGCTATCACTATAAGTCGAAAGTGTTAAGTCTGAATTCTTCTTTATATGAAGCCCCATTTCAATCGTGCCCTTTATGTACCTGAGAATGTGTTTGAGAAGGCAAAAGTCAGTCATTGTTGGTGCGTGCATTCTCTGGCATATGAAGTTTACGACATACTGGATGTCGGGTCGTGTTATGGTGAGATATTGAAGCTTCCATGCGAGGCTTCGAAAGTAAGTTGGTTCTGGAAATAACTCTGAGTTGAGGTTGTCGATATGTTAAGGGAGAGGAGTGGCCATTGGATTGCACTTATCCATCGTAGCCTGATGCAAGATATCATTGGCATAAGTTGTTTGGTGCAGAAAGAGACCCTCTGTATTTGATTCTATCTCTATGCCAAGGAAGTAGGAAGGCTTTCCAAGATCTTTCATTGAAAACCTGTTGCTCATGTTCTCTATTAGTTGTAGAATCAGACTTTGATTGCTTCCTGTTAAGAGTATATCGTCAACATATAAGAATAATACCATCGACTCTCCCTTTTGATGATACGTGAATAATGAAGGGTCTGAGGTGCAACATTTAAACCCACAGTCAAGGAGGAAGTTACTGAAAGTATCGAATCAGGCCCTGGGGGCTTGCTTCATGCCGTACAGGGATTTCGTGAAACGACACACATGTGACGGTTTGTTGGGATCGGGGAAGCCTGGTGGTTGCTCCATAAACATTGGTTCTTGTAGTTCTCCATGTAGAAATGCATTATACACATCAAGTTGTTTGACTATCCAACTTTGAGCCAAAACAATGTCAAGAACTGTTATGATAGTTGCAATACAAACTACAGGCCTAAAGGTTTCGAAATAATATGTCCCTTCCTCTTGATCGAACCCTTTGGCGACTAACCTGGCTTTTAACCTTTCGATTGTTCCATCTGACTTTTTTTTTAAAACCCACTTGCAGCCTAAGACGTTCATGTCTTTCGTTTGAGGTACCAAAGTCCAAGTATGAAGCATATGAATTGTGTTCATCTCAGTGGATACGACTTGGTTCCAAACAGGATGCTTCATCGCTGATGTAATGCTCTTTGGTTCCTCTGCAGAGAATTTCAAAGCGAGAAGAACATATTTAGTATTTGGCTTCTGAATACCTGCTTTTGATCGAGTTGTCATGGGATGGGTGTTCTGGTTTTGAGGAGTTACGACTAGTTCTTCTTCTGCGACCGGATCTGCTTCTGCGACAAGTTCTGGAATTTTTGATTCATTACCAAACTCTGTATTTGATTCTTGTTCTGTATTGATATCTTGGTATGGCTCGTTATTAACCTACAGTTGTTGTTCGGTTATTGTTGTTGCAGGTACTGGTAGCATCAGTTCTGGTAGAGGAGAAGTATTTTTTGGTGAGTTTATCTGACTGTGACCCTCTGAATGTTGAGCAGGAGCTATTGGCGACGTTGAGTTTTGCCAATTTTAAAGAAGAGTAGACTCATATCGTGGCACCATGTACTAATATTTTGTCTTGAAAGGGTAACACTCTTCATCAAAGACTACATGCCGACAAATATACACCTTCATTGTTGGAGGATATAAATATCGGTACCCTTTGTACTGAGAATTGTATCCAAAGAAGACACACTGCAATGTTTTAGGATCGAACTTGTGTTTTGTTATTGGCCGAAGACAGGGATAGCAAGCTGAACCGAAGGTGCGTAGACAAGAGTAGTCTAGTTTTTCGTTGAAGATCACTTCATGAGGACTTTTGTTGTTCAAGGTAGTTGAAGGGAGGAGTTTGCTGATGAAGAATGCCGTAAAAAAGGCTTCTACCCAATGAACCAGAGGCGTTTGACTGTGATAAGCATGGAGAGGCCGAGTTCTATAATGTTTCGGTGTTTGCATTCAGCGACCCCATTTTGTTCGGGTGTATAGGGGCACGAGAGAATGTGTTTGGTGTCGTTCTCTGAAAAATGTTGTTTGAGTTTGTTGCTTGTAAACTCCCCACCTCTATCACTTTGAAATATCTTTATCTTTGTAGTGAATTGATTCTCAATCATCTTTTGAAATGCAATAAACACAGAATAAAAGTCAGACTTTGCACGAAGAGGGTAGAACCATGAATACCGAGAGAAGTCATCCACGAAAACAACATAGTATTTGAATTTTTGGTTCGATACAACCGGTGAGGGATCCCATAGATCACAATGTATTTGATCTAGGGGTTTCAAAGACCTACTTTCTGAAGCAAAAAACGGCAACTTGCAACTCTTTCCCATTTGACAATACTCACAAATGGAGGTGTTGCTCCTTTTATTCACTATGATTTCCTTATTGTTCTGCAGTTGTTGGAGGATCTTGATGTTTGAATGTCCCAACCTATGGTGCCATGTGTCTTCGCTTGCTGCTCTTTGTCTGTTAGAATAAAATGCCACAAGTTTTGATCCTCCAAAACATATAATCCATTACGTCGTGGACTCTTTACCACCACTTTTTGATTTTTCATATCAATAACACACAATTTAGCCGCATCAAAGTATATACCGCATGGATAATCATCACAAAGTTTTGAAACCGAGAGAAGAGACTTTTGTATATTAGGAGAAACCAAGACTTCGTTTAGAGGAATTGTACCTGCTGGAGAAGAGATGGTAGTGGATCCGACGTGAGTAATTGGGAGATATGTTCCATCAGCCACTAAGATTGTATCACTTCCATTGTAAGGGGATGAGGTTTGAAGATTGTTAGATGAAGACATGATGTGAGCCGAAGCCCCTGAATCTGGGTACTACTCCTTACCAGCTTCATCAGACACCTGAGGGGAAGAGAAAGCTTGAGATATTTGAGGATTTTGGTAGTTGTGATCGAAAAGATTGTAGCATTTCAACATTGTATGACCAGTTCGCCCGCAAATCTGACATATTGGCTTGTCTTCAGCATTTGGATTTGAATACTGATGATGAGAGAATCCACGTCCTCGTGTGGAGTATCCACTCCTTCTGCGGTTGTTTCCAAAGCGTGAGTATCCCCCTCTTCCTCTTTGTCCATTGAATATGTTTGTTTGAAACGCAATGTGTGGGGAGACATTCTGTGTTTTTTCATAAGACTGAAGTCTAGCAGCAAAATCTGATATTTCTGATACAACATCATTGAACCTTGGAGTTGGGAAGCGAGACATAGAGTTTTGGATGACGGCGGTGATTGGGTCATATTCACGTCCCAGACGATTTATGAAGCTGAAGACTTTCAACGATTCTTCTACTGGTTTGCCTATCGAACTCAGTTGATCACACACAGAGCGGAACTCACGACAATAAGAAGAGAAGTCCTTACCCTGGATGGTCATTAACTAAAGACGACGACGGAGATCGAACTCTCTGGCTACCGAACCCTTGTTAAAGTTATTGGCAAGGCTGACCCAAACTTCTTGTGATGTAGATAAGCAGTGAACATAACCAAGAACCTCCTCTATAAGAGTCCCAAATATCCAAGATTTGATGAGCTCATTTGTATAGATCCAAGCTTCAAAATCTGGATTGGGTATGTCGCCGGTTGCGTGGTGAATGGTGGCCGCTGGAGCCGGTTGGTGTCCATTGACAAACCCTAGCAATTTCTGAGATCGAAGCAGAGATTCCAGTTGGGTTTTCCAGAGTAAATAGTTACTGTCATTTAGTTTGATAGTAACGGAGCTTATAACATGAATGTTGGAAGGGAAAGGGTAAGGACCAAAGTTTTCTGCCATTAGAGCTCCTGTGAAGGATTAAGCAGGCTCTGATACCATAATAAAGGAAAAGAAAGGTTTTGAAAGACTGAAACTTTATTGTATTTCACTGTTTTGAAGAAGGGTTTACAAGATTGTTCTTTATATAGAAAAGATGCTAAGAAAAAAGAAGGATCTAGAAATGAATAGGTCATCCTTATCCTATTATCGACAGTTGTGATCGTTAAGGAGTGAGAGGCTCTCGAATTTTTTATTCAGTATTAACGTCTCTTTCTCTTTTGCAGGTGCTGTGAGCTCTTGAGGAGAAGACGATGCCTTTGTCGTTGATGAAGGTTTTGTCATTTTCTGATTATGAGACATGGGCTGGATCTGAGATGGACTTTTTACTAGGGCCTTAACTTCTTTCTCTTGGACCGTCGACTTTTTCTTTGATGTTGAAACAGAGTCAGAGACACATTTGCTCACAGGGATAACAATAATAGAATATTTTAATATAATAAATATCATAATCTAAATGCAATGGCAAATTATGTAACAGATGAAGTAAAAGTTATTTTTTAAATGTATTTCTCTTTTAATAATATATAAATGTTTAGTTATTAGGTTAATTAAAGGTTTTTTTGACTTCTCAGAAACACCTTTTTTATGGTTTACACAAATAAATAGTTCAATAGAGATTTTTCTCACGAAAAAATATATTTTTGTTATTCAATAAAGAGTTTTCGAACCACACTTATAAACGGAGCTGTTGGACCTAAAGAGTTATGAAATGATATAAGATTATGGAATTATAACTCAAAATCAGACTATAGAAAGTAAGTTGGTTTGTGTTTCTAAGACATTGGTTTAAATCTCAATTAATTTTCATTGTAAAATCGATTTTAGAAGATATGATATTTTTCTTTGAACTATATATGGCTTTCATCTCTTTTCCCGAATAAATCTTGTACTTTAGAAACTCTGGCTTGGTCTAATTTGTATCTGTGTTCCCTTTCCAGTTCACAGAAGGTTGAACAGTGTAGTACTATTTGGTTTAATTTGTCAAGTAGAATATATATAATTTGCTTTTGTGTCTAGTGGATATGTTCTTCAATTATCTAGTTTTTGAGATTTTGTTTAGAAATAAATTTAATTTTACAATTTTTTTATGTGGTTTGATGTTCTTAATTGAAAATGGTGACAGATTAAAATGAAACTAATTTATCCGATGAATTGTGATTGGTCGGAGTCGAATCATTTATCTCAATGACTTTCCGGTATGTGTTTTCCAGTCGGATTCTAAAACATTGACCGGCCGGGTCCTAAAGGCAACCATCGGTGTAATCAATTCCTAAAAAGAAAACTAAAGTAAAGGGGACTTGGCATAAAGCAACCTTTTAGAGAAAATGGACATTTGACTTCGGATGGAGGGTTTAGAGGGTGAAGTGGTCCTTATTACACCTATGTATAGAGATGGTTAGAGTTGTCAGTGTCCTCTTTTTAATCTATGGTCCGAATTTCAACTTGCTTTCACCAAATTTTTATATTACAACCCTATGTTAGCACTTCTAACGACTTTGGGATGTAATACACATACCTATCCAAAGGGGAAATACATATATACCAAAAATTTCTTTTTATTTAATTATAACTCTTTAAAATAAGCATTCAATCTTACCAAATCTTATTCCAAGAGAATGGTGGTTCTGCACCTTATCTCGTGGAATTAAATTTTAGAGATCAATGATATCATTTTATGCTAAAAAGAAATTCTGTCGTCGAGACTTATTTGGTCCAGTGGCAAAAGCCCTGGTGCTAAGTACACAGGCGTCTAGAGTTCGACTTCACCAAGTCGCGATGCTCCGCGTCGTAGGTTTGGCTATGGATCGGGCCTTGTCGATCCAACCGTGTCAAAAAAAAAGAAGAAATTTCTTCCAATGAGATCACATTGGTATTATTGGTCTTCTCTTTGATATTCGGAATCTCATTCCGTCTTTTTCTGCGTTTTTTATCGCTTTTATTCTTCGAACTGCGAACTCTTTAGCAGATTCGTTTGCGCATCCAGCTCTTTGTGTTCAAGATCCTTCAGTTTGTGAAGTCTAATAAAATGTTATTTTTTGTGACAAAAAAAAAATGTTAAAGAGAATTTTTTTTATACAAACATGTGGAGGAAATCAATTTAAGAGAACTAAGCCTTTGCTTAACTTCTTTTGATTATCATATCTAATTCACACACATCCATATGTCTATGTATGCGTCCTCAATATCGTTTTCTACATTTTTTTTACCAAGTATGTGGGCTATGCTTTAGATAAGTTATAGAGCGGCCAAGCAACTAAGATAGGTTAGAGAGTAAATTTAAATGAGAAATTAGATGATATATAAAAATAATAATTAATTAACAATTTAACTAACCATCACATTTTTTCTCTCTTTTCACTTAAAATTACCAAAACATCCTCTTCTCATTTTTCTCTCACAATCGCCCTTTTTTTATTTTTTTTTCTTTTTTTAGAATGCACACCTTATTTTTTCTACTCACACCCCACAAATTTTGTTTTGGGATTTTTTTAAAAAAAAATTGTTGAATTGAAATTTCAAGAGTAGAAAAAAAGATAGATATTTTTCAAATATATCGTAACTTGAACTTTTCAAAATGGAACGTATCTTGGATTCGTCAGAGGTCCTTGATAAGCGCCTTGAATCAGGGAAGAGAGTTCAATCCAACTTACAGGTCTCTTCAACCAACCTTCATGATGTTAGCGTCCAATGTGAGGCTGACCCGCTAGGTGTTTTGGAGATTCGGGCTGTTAGGCGTAAGATCCAGACTGATGTCTCTTCGGAACCAACAAAGCGTGAGCATCCGTCTTGTTGGAATCTGAATGCAGATTTGCAATTTCAAGTCGATTCCTCCACTGGTCATGCTGTTAAGGCCAGGAAGTCATCTAAACCGAAAGCTCTGAAGGTTCCTAAAGCCCCTAAGGTTCCCAAGGCTCTGCGGGTAGGTAAAAGAACAACTTTTCGGAAGACTACGAAGGCTCCTTTGGCTTCAAAGAAGAGAGAAGCGGTTTGAGAGCAGCCTTACCCTCGAAAAATGAGTGGTCTTTCTATTCCATCTTCTTTTGCTTCTCTTGTAACACGTTCTGAGGATTCTTCTTTATTTCCTGTTGTTCCTTCGGCTAAGAAGGCATTGTCTTTTGATTCCAACTGTAAGGGTTTGATGGTTTTCCAGAAACCATATGGTTTTCAATGAATACAGTAAGTTAGAACTGTCAGGATCTCAGAAACTCTCTTACAGTTCGACGCCTTAGGGATTTGAGGTTAAAACTCTTCCCAGACATAATATTTCTCATGGAAACGAAAAATCAAGATGACTTTTTTTTTGCAAGTATTCCAGTGGATGGGATATGATAATAATTTCACTGTTCTTCCTTTAGGCCAGAGTGGTGGTCTGTATCTGTTTTGGCGTCGCGATGTCGATCTTATTGTACACTCGTCGTCTCAAAAATTTATTGATACTCTAATCACATAACAAACCACTACCTTCTATCTCACCTTTGTGTATGGAGCACCACAATGTTAGAATCGCCAAGCTGTTTGGGATACTCTGTCCCAGTTTGATGAGCTCTGAGAATCTCCTTGGCTTCTAACTGGCGATTTTAATGATATTTTGCTTCAGTCTGAGAAGCGTGGTCGTCCCCCTCGATGGGAGAGTTCTTTTACAGACTTCCGAAGTTTTGTTTCGGTTAATGGATTGTGGGATGTTAATCATTCTGGCAATTGGCTATCCTGGCGTGGTATGCGCTACGATCATGTAGTGCATGACTGCCTTGATCGCTCTTTGTCGAACAATTCTTGGGTGGAAATGTTCCCCTCAAGTCGCTCTGAGTATTTGTGCTTTGAAGGATCAGATCATCGACCTTTAATTACTTTTCTCGACAATTCCAAGATCAAGCATCGTAAGCTCTTTCACTTTGATCGCCGCCTACGAGAACGTGATGAGACCTTTGATCTTATCTCTAAACTTGGGCAACAAGAGGGCCATAGTTCAGTCTTAGCCAAATTGGGTAAGTGTCGTACTGCTTTAGTTCGATGGGCTAAGGAACAACACTTCCATAGAGCTAAGAAGATAGATGAGTCGCATGCTAAGTTAGATGCTCTTCTTTTGAGCTCTTCTACGGATCCCTTAGAAGTTCAGAATGTTACCTCGACTCTTGATGCGACATATCGAGAAGAGGAGAAGTTATTGAAGGAACGTAGTCGAATTCTCTGGCTACAGCATGGGGACAAGAACTCTGGTTTTTTTCCATGCCTCTACGCCTAATAGGCGAACAATTAATTGTATCTAAATTATTGAGGATGAGGCTGGTTTAGTACACTTCAAAGAACATGATATAGCCGCAGCGATTTGTTCCTATTTTCACAATATTTTCTCCTCTAATGGAGCTGTTAATTTCTCAATTATTGAGCAGACTACGCTTCTGGTGGTATCTGAAAGTGATAATGCCATGTTAACGACAATTCCCTCGGCTGATGAGGTTCGAAGTGCAACTTTCTCGATCAATGCAGAAAATGCCCCAGGACCTGATGGTTTTTCTGTGGGGTTCTTTCATTCCTACTAGGCGGCGGTAGGTTCGGATGTCACTAACGAAGTCATTGATTTCTTTGTGACAGGTTCTTTTTAGAGGGCCATGAACTCGACTAATGTTACTCTTATTCCAAAGATTCCTCATCCCCGGAAGGTCTCGGATTACCGGCCCATAGCGCTTTGTAGTGTCTTTTACAAGATTGTAGCTAATATTCTTACAGCACGGATGCATTCTATTCTTCCTGGCCTGATTTCAGAGAATCAATCGGCTTTTGTGCCGGGACGAGCTATCTCTTCATTACTCATGAGCTCATGCATTGTTTGCAGTGGTTAAAAGCGACAAAACGTAGTGCAATGGTTGTCAAGACAAGCCTGAGCAAAGCGTACAATCGTATTAAGTGGACTTTTTTACTCCGGGTTCTGGATAAGTTTGGGTTCCATCGATTGTGGATTAATTAGATTATGGAATATGTTACAACGGTCACTTATTCATTCTTGCTTAATGGTACGCCTCAGGCTCAGGTTTTGCCATCTCGTGGCTTTCGCCAAGGAGATCCCATTTCACTGTGTCTCGGTCATCCTTTGCACGAAAATTCTTTCTGGGCTATGCCGTCAGGCTCAGGATGATGGATCACTCCCTGGATTAAGGTGTCTCGATTTATTCGTCAATTTAATGACTTTCTCTTTGCGGACGATACGATGTTCTTTTGTAAATCGGATGCTTCGTCTGTTGATGCTTTGAAGAAGCTCTTGCATGGTTATGAGCTAGCGTCGGGCCAGTCAATCAATTTTGTTAAGTCTTCGATAACCTTCGCCTCTAAAATACCTCCTTCCCGCCGAGAGATGGTGAAAGCTCGACTTTGTATCTCCAAGGAGGATGGTACTGGGAAGTACCTAGGTCTGCCGGAACACTTTGAGAAATGAAAGTGGGACATCTTTGCATCCATTGTGGATCAGATCAAGCAAAAGGCTAAGGGTTGGACATCACGCTTGTTATTGTCGGCAGGCAAACAAGTCATGCTGAAATCTGTTTTGTCTGCCATCTCGACCTATGTTATGTCATGATTTAAGCTGTCATTGTCTCTTTGTAAGCGTATTCAATATACAATTACCCATTTTTGGTGGGATGATAAACAAGATGTTCGTAAGATGTCATGGATTTCTTGGAAGCATTTGACCCTTCCAAAAGTAGCGGGAGGTCTAGGGTTTAAAGATGTGGAGGCCTTTAATTACTCTCTCTTAGCTAAACTCTCTTGGCGACTACTGAAGAATCCAAATTCCCACTTGTCTTGGATTCTATTGGACAAGTATTTCCATTCTTCCCCCCTAATGGAGTGTTCCCCTTCGACGACTATGTCGCATGGTAGGCGGAGGATTATGGTCGGTTATGAGGTCCTTCGTCTGGGATTGGGTTGGGTTATAGGGGATGGTATGGATGTCCGGGTCTGGGGGAATTGTTGGCTTTCTGCCTCGTCCCCTCTGGCTGTCTTTGGCCCTACGCCAGAGGGGCTTCGGGTTGCTGGCTTACTCTCTACTTAGGCTCGTGCTTGGTATTGGGAAGTAATTAAGGAGGTTTTGCCTTACTACTCTTCTGCTATCTCTAGTCTGGTGCTTGGATCTACGGCTCGGCGAGATTCTCTAGTCTGGTTGTTTAACAAGAATGGACATTACTCTTGCAGGAGTGGCTACTCTCTACTCACATGCCCTGAGGTGCAAGTTGCAAATGATTTTAACAGGTTGAAGAATACTTGGACTACTAAGACTCTTCCTAAACTCCAGACTTTTCTCTAGAAGGCGATGAATGGGGCGCTGCCTGTCCGCGGTGCTTTACTCTCCCGCAGGGTTATTAGCAACCCTTCTTGTCCTTGCTGTGGTATCTCGGAAACGGTCGATCATGTCCTACTTCAGTGCCCTTTTGCCCAGGAGGTTTAGGAGAAGCTTCCTCTGGATATGTCTTCCTTTACACTGGCTCCGTCTCTGCCTACTTTTCTCTCGACCATGCGTGCCTCTAAGGCTCTGCCACCAACAGATTTATCGGCGGTTGCTGTTTACCCTTAGGTTTGATGGCAGCTCTGGAAGGCTCGAAATCATTTGTTGTTTAACAAGGAGTTGATTTCTGTGGAAGAGCTTATTTTTATTGCTTTAGAAGGCGCCAGGGAATGGCAATCTGCTGCTGGTCTCCGTGGGAAGGTTATTGGTCATTCGAATCCTCCAACAGCTTCTGGTGACCCTCCTGCTCCACCTTTGATTTTCCCATCAGTTTATTGATGTTGGGTGGATGTTTCTTGAGATCCTTCTAGGCAGACATGTGGTATGGGTTGGGTCTACCGTACTCTTAATGATGCGATTCTGTCTCAGTATGTTACTTACAAGGAGGGTGTGACTTCGGCACTCGCAGCTGAGGCTTTGACTTTGTGGAATGCTTTACGCCAAACACTTGTGTTGGGGATTGATGAGGTTCTTCAGCACTCGGACTCCCAGTTATTGGCTAATTTGATCAATCGTTATGAAGACCACATTAGTATTCTTGGTCTTCTCTCTGATATTTGGAATCTGATTCCATCTTTTTCCTCGTTTAATGTTTCTTTTGTTCCATGAACTGCGAACTATTTAGCAGATACGCTTGCGCATCGAACTCTTTGTGCTCAAGATCCTTCACTCTGTGAAGTCTAATAAAGTCTTTCTTTTTGTGACAAAAAAACAGATGTTATAAATTACATAAAAAACTCGTAATACTATCTCTCAAAGACATATTATATTTTGAGTTTGAGCATAGAATTTGTTTTCTCTCCTCCATTATTCCTTCTAAATTTTGGAATGCACTCCAAACAATTAATTCGATCACTATATTTAATTAACCTTATATTATGAATCACAATTAAATAAATTCAATCATCTATCATTTATTAACTTCTTGTTTGTCGATTCACTCCAAGTTAACTATTTCATCGAATTATAAGTTCAATTTTTACATTTACTATAATATTAAAAGTACATAACCGCAGAAATAGAAAGTCCAAAGGAATAGTAATACTATTTAAAAAAAATAGAATGTCTATAAAAATAGTAGTACTATTAGGGTTTAATGTTTAATGTTTAGGGTTTAGAGTTTCAGGTTTAGTGTTTATCAGTTAGAGTTTAGGGTTTAAGATTAGAGTTTGGAATCAACATTTATGCATAGTCAAATGTTGAAAGTGGCATTTCATGCAATTCAATTTTTGCATTTAGTTTCATATTAGAAGCACATAGCTGAAAAATAGAACATCTAAAAATAGTAGTACTATTTTGACAAAATTATGATGTTCTGATACTGTTTTTAAAATATGTATTCAAAACATGACTAACTCAGAAAAAAATTCAAGTATGTGATGAAGTGAGAAGAGAGAGAAAAAGTAAAAAAAACAAAAACAAAGATTCAAGCGTTCATGAAAGAGCAAGTGAGAAAAAATTAGCAAAAATAACATAGAAATTTAATTATTGAAATTGTTAGATTATCTACTTAATTAATGTGTTTTTTGTTGTTATTCCACTGATTTACCCAATTTAGCAAGCTCAGTGGCTTAAACAAGAAGCTATTTTGCAAGCTCAGTGGCCTAAAATTGTGTAATCCACGCAACGAGTCAATTTTTTGTTTTCATAAATTCTAGACTCTGACTGCTGAAATCATGGATACTGACATATATTTTACTTTTTGTTATATTAGTTTTATACATTAATGTTTTAGATTCTGTCATCATATTAATATGGCAATGCACTATTATTTAGGTGATTTCGGGTCAGTGAGTCCAACCATCTAAGACAAGTCTCATGCGGGAAAAATAAACATGTTGAAACATGTTTTGGAATAATCTTTAATATTCAATCAGTAAAGCATATATGGATAAAAAGTTAGGAAACGCCCTGCCTCATTTTGCTAAATATATATTTATCTGGTAGATAGAGTTATATACAAAAATTGGTAAATAACTCTAAAACAAATTTTGATGGTTTTCTTTGATCCAAATTCAAATGAGTATCCGAAAAAGTAAAAAATTCGTAAAATCTAAAAATCCAAACCCGAATCCAAAACCCTAATAAACACTTTAAAATATCATATCCGAATAAATAACTTAAATAAATATTAAAATCCTAAATAAATAACTAAAATATTCAATTATATATTTATTTTTTGCATGTGATCTTAAAGTGTTCAAGTTTATATGTTATATATTGATTTTTCTTTTTGAATATTTGAATTTTAATAGGTATATTCAAATGTTTAATGAGTATTTTAGGTAAAACTATTCGAACTGGTCCCAAAAAAACCTGAAAGAAAAATTCGAGACCGAATATCTAGCCTGAAACCATTTGAATCTGAGAGGTTTCGAAACCCGATCCAAAATTTAGATACAGGTAAATAAGGTTATACATCTTGCTCCGAAAATTCGAAAACCAAATAACCAGAATCGAACTGAACAAGCATCCAAATGTCCAACCCTAATCTTCCTCATTAGGTAGATCATAGTAAGCTTAGAAAGCTCTATATTAAGCAAAATTTCTTTTGGTATATGTGGATGTAAACTGTTTTTTCAGCATTCGATATAAAATTAAGAGGGAAAAGGTACAACAGTCTGAGTCAAAGACAAAGAAAAAAAAAACAAAAAACCAAGAAACAAAGGTACAACAGTCTGAAGTCAAGTATTATAGCTACCTCTTCTCTATCTCCAGCATCGTACTAAGCCAACAAGGAGGACTTGCGGTAATATAAGATTGCCTTCTATCCTTCAAAATTACGCTATGAGCAATTAAGATAGCACTTCTATTAACATCTCCACATTCGAGAGACAAACCAAGGAGGAGTTCCGAGCAATGACCTTTAAACACATGCCAATCTTTTGGTTTGACAACAGCCCCAACAAGTTCTTGTGCAGTACATGCAAAGATCACTTGAGATACTCGACGGCTACACATACTTTCGATGGCCTAAAGAAGTCCTTTGTGTTTTGCCTCGATCAAATTGTGAATATAAGAGAAAGCACGACGACTATGTGATATTACCTCTTCTAAACAATCGAGAAGGATCTAAGATGCCCCTCCCAAACTCTTTTTCTTTGATCATGTTAGACCAATATTGCATTTAACCCAACCAATTGACGGAGGAGACCATCTGACCATCGATGGAGCAAATGGATCGTTGTCGTAGGAAACACTTCTAGTCTCATGAGTTTGAGCTAATAGCGATTCATCCGCATCAGTTTGAATTTTATGAATCCTTTCTTACACACTAAACTATTTACCCTAAAAAATAAGTGCGCTACGGTTCTTCCATAAGGTCCAAGGAATCCATGGGATTCATCTCCAGTCCGATAGAGATAGAACACTTGAATGGTAAGTTGTAAAGAGATATTTGAAGTTAACGTATATATAGGATGGATGAAAACCATTGGGATGAGAAGGAAGATTAATCACAACCCATGTTTGTTGTGCTTTGGCACAATAAAACAGAGCATAGTTAATGCTCTCTCCATCTTCTCCACAAATTCGACATCACATATCCACTTGAATTCCTCTTGTCTCAATGTATCTACAATAACAATAGCTCCACTCAGTGCCTTCCATAGGAAGACCTTGCTTTTAGGAGGTGTAAGTAATTTCCAAATATCTTCTTTGAGAGGATTTAAAGTTGGTTGAATTGTTGCCTCTGTAATTAAATCAGGCTTATGAACTTGGTAGCTCAACTAGTAGTCAGATTTAATCGAATAATTATCATCTCTATTGTGGCGACATACCTAATAATCAGATTCAAAAACTAGAGGTTTGAGCAATAGAATTTTTCGTATATCTTCTGGAATGAAGAGAGCATTAAGTTTCTCACTGTTCTAGAAAGAGGAAGGGAAGTCAATGAGGTCATGAACCATAAGGTTAATAACAATAGTGCGATTACGATTAAATGGCCGATGCATTGATCTATCTAGTATCCATTGATCCATCCATACACGGATTGATCTTCCATCTCCTACCATCCTTCGTAAGCCTTTAACTAGTATCTTTCTTCCATGTAAAAGACTTCTCCAGGCATATGAAGACTTCCATTTAGCTCTAGTCGCTAAAAGTTCAGTATGAACATAGTATCGGCTCTTCAAAACTTGAGAAAAAAGAGAAGAGGTCTCTGGTAAGGCACTCTAAGCTGCTTAGCCATTAAAGCTTAGTTAAATAGCTCAATATCATGAAAATTGATTCAACCATCGTTTTTAGCAAGACATAGCTTACCCAACACAACCATTGCATTTTCCTTTTGTCCTCAGTTGTTCTCCACCAAAATGCAGCTATAACACTATTTAAATTTGTACACGCCGTCTTTGGTAACTTGAAAACAAACATAACATAGATAGGCATGGTCATTGCTATATATTTGATTGAAACCTCTTTATCCCCTTAAGACATATTGCAAGAAAACCAACCATTCAGTCTTTTGTTAAGTCATTCAGTAATGTAGCTTAACACCTCAAGTTTCGAACCATTAAAGCATTCAGAAGCCCAAAGTAAGTACCTACACCGTCCTCAACATATATATTCAATATGTTTTGAATCTGAGTTTTAAGTAATGCATAAACATTTTGCCGAAAGTGATTGAGGATTTGTAAGCGTCAATCACTTGTCTCGTTTCTTCTCCGTAGACACGTAGAATGTATTTTAGAGCTTCACTTTTCTCAGTCGAAGCTTTATACATGAATAATCTATCATCCGTGAATAGCAAATGATGTATCCTTAGACCAGTAGAATCAAATTAAATCCCTTCTGAAGCACTTGTACTTTCAGCTTTTGAAGCAAGTAAATAAGACCTTCCCTGCATACGAAGAAGAGAAGAGGTGATAAGGGATCTCCTTGGTTGAGTCCACATTCAGGAATGACAAGACTATGCTTTTGACGGTTAATAATCATTACATAACTTATAGATTTCACACAAAACGTAATCCAAGATATCCACCTTTCATGAAAATCAAGTGTCGTTAACAATGCTTCCAAGTAAGTCCATTCAACTCCTTCATAAGCCTTTGACATTTCCATTTAATTACCATAAGTTCCACAGAGATAGTCGGATGTGTTTGCAAACTATGAATGAGTTCCTGAGCTGTGAGAATGTTATCCAAAATCAATCTCTTCTCTATAAAAGTATATTGGGTAGCCAAAACAATCTGAGGCATGATTGGCTTTAAGCGGCTGACCAATATTTTGGATACGATTTTGTAAAGGGACGAGCAAAGAATAATCAGACGTAACTCCGACATAAAGTTTGTCACTTCCTTCTTCGGTATCAAGCAAAAAAGTGTAAAGTTCCAATGCGATGGAAACGTCCCCTCATTAAAGAAAGCAATAACTTCTTCTATAACTTTTAAGCCAGTGATCTCCCAGTATACTTGAAAGAATAATCCACTCATTCAATGTTTTAATTGCAAATATAGCTTGTTGAACTTTGTCACTCGTAACACTGTCGATAAGCAGACTATTCATCTCTGGCATTACTTTAACTGGAAAGTCCTTAAAACATGAGAGAATGTCATATGTGATGCAACATGGGCTGTGCATGAAGCTGAAGTTGAACTAATTGGTANGTATAATCCATGAGGTATTGGACAGAGAGAAGCATATGGATTCAAGACAAATCATGTTGGGCTTTAATATCCATGAAGATGATGTCTTTGGACAAGTATTGGTCCACTCGAAGAAAGGCCTATCAAGCGAAACCCTAATATGGTCGAATAATATATCAATCTGACGGTAATT
>OVAN01000892.1:23208-48537 GCA_900406275.1 Anastatica hierochuntica | reverse complement strand
TCAGAAACCTTCAGCTCTCCATCCTCATTCAGCCATTGAAGCTTGTAAGGCGCTGGGTGCTTTCTCGTTTTCAGCCCAATTTTGCCTACAAAGAATCACTTGCCACATTAGTACAACTTCCACTGTCTATGATCAAACTACAAACCTTATCAGAAACTAAGCATCGAGTATGGAACAAATTCTCCCTTTGATCATTTTTGGATGGGGAAGTCTAAACAGCTAGTGATCTTCGCATCACCATCAGCTTTCCATAGACCGGATAGTCTATTACTTCTTCTTCAGATTTTTCATCATCTGAAATTAGCTCACCATTGTCGAGCACCAGCATCACCTTTTTGTTGGTGCATTCGCTTGCATAGTGCCCAAAACCTTGGCATTTGAAGCACTTGACATCTATGGAATGAGCAGCTATAGGTTTGCCTTTGTCCTCGCGTGAAAAACTCTTCGGTTCATCCCGTAAATTTCCGCCAACAGCCTCTCTTTGAGGTGTCCGAAAATTTGTTGAGAAATTGAGAGTTGTAGCCTTCCTTTTAAGCGTTTTCTCAATCAAAATAGCCTTGTGCAGCAGCTTGTACACATCATTGTATTCATATATCTCCAGCTGGTCCTGTATCTCACGGTTCAATCCAGCCAAGAACCGTGCCATAGTTGCATTTTCATCCTCATCGACATCAGCTCAGATCATGAGTATCTCCATCTCCTGAAAATAGTCATCCACAAATTTTTGTCCTTGAGTTAATCTATGGAGTTTCTGATGTACCTCTTTGTTGTAGTGGATTGGCACAAAACGTCGTTTCATGAGTGTCTTGAGCTCAAACCAAGAAGCTACTTGAGGTTCTCCTGTTCTGCGTCTACTTGTGACTATTTGATCCCACCAATTAAGAGCATAGCCACTGAATTTAGTAGCTGCCAGGCGCACCTTCTTGGTCTCCGAGAAGTTCTGAACGTCAAAGAAATTCTCCATCTTCTTTTCCCATTCAAGGTACGCATCTGGATCGTTCTTTCCATCAAAAGGTGGAATCCTCAACTAAAAGTTGTCGAGCCCTTCATCAACAGCATGGGCATTCACGGCAGCAGCAGGTCTTTGGGTTCTTCGGGGAGTGTGGTAACCCATCATGATATCCTCGTCGCGAATGGGAGCTCGTCTATTAGCTGGTCGACGATGGGTGGAGTATTCTGTGACTCCTTGAAGAAGTTCTTCCTGTTCATCTGCAAAATCAGCAACAAATTCATCAGTTTCTATCACAATTTTCTTTCCTGTGCTTATTTCCTTTCTCTTAGCAGCTTGTGATTCCTGCATATCAACAACATGCTCATTGTGAGAAGTGTCAAAAAGATTAGTCCTTTGTAGCTTTTTGATAGTATCAGCTACAACTGCTTCAACCCATAGTTTATTGGGTGGAATTAAAGATGGATCATCGGACTTATGTGAACTCGATGATTCCTTATCATTCCCCGTCATGCTTCCTGCAATGAAATTTCACCAAAAACAAGTGTTAAAATTAGTGAAAATTTCCAGCAAGCTTTAAACCAGTAAGTGCCGAAAATTTCAGCAAATTTTCAGCTCTAGTGGCCGAGAATGTCAAGCAAAATTCTACAGCAAATTTCCTTCAGCACCTGTAACAAATCACATACTCAAGACAAATGTTAGAGTTAGCGAAAATTTTCAGCAGCTCTCTCAAGGTATTTGCCGAAAAAATTGTTGTATTTTCTGCAGGAATTTCGATCAGCACCTGAAAAAAATTCCTACAACTTAAACAAACAGGTTAGAGTTAGAGAAATCGTAGCTTAAGCAGTGTTTCCTCTCACCTCTCTCTCGATTTTGATGGTGTTTCTCTCTGAATTTTTCGTGTGGATCACCCATGTTCAGCAAAGATCAAACTCAAATTAAGATTTGTTCCCTACCCCAAAGAAGATAGAAAGATTAAGAAGTTGGGTTGCAAAGGCTGAAACTTGCAGCGGAAATTGCAGCCGCAATCCCGTTACCACAAGAACCTGGATTTCTCTTCAGGTTTTTTTTTCCAGATTTTTAAGAGTTCAGATGTTTTAGTCCCGCTGTATTTGTATCTTAATAGCCCTTGCAACAATCAGAGTAAAGTCTCCCCAAAACAGAAAAAATTTCGACAGAACAGAGAAGAAATCACCTGATTTTCTGGTTGTTTTTCTCGATTTCAATCTCTGTTCCAGTGGCTCTGATACCACTTGATGCACTTTTGATTGCTTTGGGAGGTTTTTAGTCCGTTTCGCTTGCTGGAAACAAGAGATCAAGCTATTTTCTTTTGGTTTTATCGCAGAATAGGTGAAAAGAAGAGAAGGATGATTTAAGATCACATTTCGATGGATAGAAGGTTTCTTAGATCGGGTGAATGAACTCCCTGTTAGATCTTAAGAAAGAACTATAGAGAATAAACTCTGAAGTTGTTGAATTTGCTCAAGATGAACAAGGGTTTTCTCAATCAATGAGAAGAAAGAAACTCTCTAGTTTTTGCTGAAAAGAACGTGGTTCTCAATTGTTTGCAGCCAACAAGTATTTAACCTAATCTAATCCCTATTCTAATCAAAAGCCACGAAAATTCCAGCCCAATTAACTCATTAATATCGCTGGAAATTAAACCCAAATCTTAATTAAAAGCCCAATTTAAACTAAACCAAGAAAACCGAATAATTAAAAAGTCTGTGAAATTGCTGGTTGGTTTCAGCTGCCATCGAAATTGGTTTGTCATAAATGAAAGTCTTAATTCTCTTTTCAAATCTCCAGGTTTGTGATCTTGTAATCGGTCCATTGGATAACTTGATTGGTTCTTGACTTGGTTTCGATTCCACTTCATCTTCTAGCTCATCTTCACTTGAACTAAACTCCATTCCAGCTCCAAGCTCCATCTGTGTTGCATCACTCGTATATCCATTTAGTTGAATTTGTGTTTTGAAATTCTCTCTCACTGTTTGAGATTCACCGAGACGGTGAAATTTAAGTCCGGGGAAGGGAGTAGTTACTAATTCACGTTTTTTTTGGGGTCTTATTTTCCTTTCTCATACCTTGAATCTTGCATTGTATAGAAAAATTGCATAAATTTTTCAAATTTTTACAATTTGGTTAGCATCATATAGGATTGCATATGCATTTGCATAGGGATGATAATAGGATTGCATTGTTGATAGTTTAGATTTTCCTAATGTTCAATGCCCTCATTAGAAGTACAATAATGCTTAGACCACTTTGAATTCTATCGAAAATCCATCTTTGGAATTAACCTCTTGAAGTCTTAGGTGAGTGTTGAAGCTTGTTATCTTTTTAGGCCAATCTTAACTAAGTGGAACTTAAATTTGACATAACAATCTTTCTTATGGACTTAGTCATACTTAACTGTGGATAAACTCGAGACACTTGGACTATGTTTACAATTTTTACCACTCTTTCTTAGCCCATGTGGTTACTCTCACTTTTAGAGTGGTTACCTCACCCTTGATCAACCCTTAGACCTTCCTTTCAAACCCCCTAATATTTTGATTGTGAGGCATCTTTTGAAAAGTGCACAAATGGGAAAAATCCCGTGTGCAAAGAAGTTTAACGACAAGGGAGTACTTCCTTAGAATTAGCCTCACTTTAAGGTTAATTAGATATGTAGGCAGGTTGTTATATGTTCAATTTGGCTTTTGGGTATGAGAATGTGTTGGTATCTCAACCATGGGAAGTAGTATTTAAAAGTTAGATCATCCAATGTTTGAGTTGGGAATAAGAGAAAGAGAAAATTGAAAAAGGAAAGATGGAAAAGAAGAAGAAAAAGACTAGATCTTAGAAAAGAGTAGCTCTAACCTTAGCAAGTTAAAATAAAAGCCTAGAGAGTCCAAACTCAAAGTCCAAGAAAAGAAAAATGAATAAAAAGTTTGATTAGAAAGTGGCTCTAGAAAGATAGAAAGAAGGTTAGAAACTAAGTACAAAATGAAAATGAATCTCTAGTTGTTACAAAGGGTAAGTGAAAAATGAGCTTAAATGAATGTAAGGATCTTGGTTTCAAGGATTTTAGTGGGAAACACAAAGGGTAGATAATTAGACTTAGGACTTTTAGGTGGGAAACATTAGAGGTAAGTAAGACCTTGTATGCATAAATTTTTTTACTCCACCACGCTTATGCCTAATCTCTTGCACTACTTTGTGAGGGAAACCACCATAAATATGAGTTAAACCTTCTCTTTAAACAGTTCTTATTATTAGCCTTTCTTTTACCAAGCCAAACGGATTAGATGCTTTGCCCATAAGTAAACAACGCACATGAAAGTTTAATTGAATTTTAATGAGATTGGTTGAGGAAGTGACTTGTGGATACCTAGTCTAGATTCCTAAAGACGGTTTTGTGATGAATATGGCGAAGTACGATGAGTCTTTGTTGATCCACACACTATTTTACTTCTCTTTAGGATATTGAGCATAATGCATTTCTTTCTATTGCGGATTTGTGTTCCCACTTTCAAACTTCTCTTTCGGGATTGTCCTTGTTTGTTTGCTTGAGGATAATCAAAGGAAAAGTCCAGGGGAGTTGATGTGTGCATAATTTAACGCATATTTAGCATCATTAAGTATGTGTTTTAGGTGCATTTAAGTTTTATATAATGCATTTAGGTGTTAGAATTCATATAGTTTCTAAGTTGGGTCTAGTTTAGGATTATTCGCATTTTGCATGCATTTCTTTGTATTTTATAAGGAATGGATCTTGACAAGAAAGAGAGGACTTTGGAACTTGATTCTTTGTGGAAATAAAGTGAACAACAAGCATTAATCAAGGAAAAATAAAAAAGAATCAAAGGAAACGAAAGGGAATGAAGATGAATCAAAAGAAGCAAAAGGGAATGAAGAATGATCAAAATGGAGGAAAAGATATGTGTGGAGCGATGGAGCTTGGATGTTGATTCAAAGATTTATGAAAATAATCAAAGAAGAGAAGAATCATTTTGAATCAACATATGCAAATAATACGGCTAGTCCATTCTGACGGCAATTGAAAATGCAAGAACAAGAGATTGCCAATGCATGTGGCTATCGACCATGCTGGTCGATAGTGGCATGCATTAGACCAATAGTGGCATGTGTCTAGACAGTTTTTCACTTTAGGGAAATTTTCTCTTCTCCCTTCCCTATAAATACCTTCTCTACCTAAGCTCTTGTTTTTAGTTTGTTCATGATGTTTCTAATTGATTTAAAGATTTGTATACACTTTTGTGCTTGAATCTATTTGAATCATTTATGTGTTTCTCCTTTGTTTGAATCATTGTTCTTCATTTGTATACACTTTTGTGCTTGAATCTCTTTGAATCATTTATGTGTTTCTCCTTTGTTTGAGTCATTGTTCTTCATTTGTTCTCTATCAAAGTTTCTCCCTTTATCCAAGTTTTTTCTTTTCTTACAAAGTTAGGATTTTTCTTGGATTTCTTTGTGTTTCTTTGGTTTCAATCATCTCTTCTAGTTTTCTTCTCACTTCAAGCATGGACTTTCAAGAAGCAAGTGACACTTCTTGGTTCTCCATCGGCCTTAGTAAGTAGAACATATTGGATCTTGGATTGGTAGATTACAGAGTAATTAGGTGTTTAGATAATGATGTCTAAAGATAAAATGAACTTAGATTTCTATGGTTTAGGTGTTCTTAATGCTAGATCTAGGATAAAAACTAGATCTTGACATGTATGCATTTCACGTCCGAGAGGTGTTCGATGAAATGCCTAGGAGAGCCTAAAGCATACTAAACTTAGCTTAGCCAATGGGAAATGATTGCTAGGGAGTTTAGTGACTATATGGACTTGTTCTTATTGATTCCTAATTGATTTATCACTTGCAACAAGCGAGAGTTGAGTGAATGTAATCAATATGGAAATGACCTATTGTCATGAGAGTGGATTATGCTATTAATGATTCCTTTGTTGTGAGACTTGTTCTTTTGATTGACTCCTTCGTTGTTAGTTAGCCACATGATTACCTCTTCTCAATTTCCAATCGAAGTTCCACTTCTCCATCATCTTAAGTCTTGTTTAGTTTGTTTAGGTTTTCTTTTCATCTTGTTTAATATCCTTGTGCTTCCACTTCTCTTGTTATTTGCTTAGCTTAGGAAATATTGTGTATTCCTAGGGCTTGAATCTCTAGTTCTATGTGGTTCGACCGTTAAGTACTACAATCGAATTAGCCGTGCACTTGCGGCTTAGTGAGGATTGTTAGTGATTAAGGTTTCTAAATTTAAAACTTGAAGTTTAGTTAATCACTAGCAAAATCTAGAAGGATCTTATCTTGTGCAGCAGTGCTATTCATGAAGTTCCGTTGGCTTGCAATGTTGAGTGTCATCCTGAAATTTTCAGCAATTCCTTCATAGAAGAAGTTCAACAAATTCAGCTCCTCGAAACCATGATGAAGGCAATCTCTTTGGTACTCCTTAAAGCGTTCTACTGCCTTGAAGAATGATTCATTCAACCCTTGTTGATAATCCGATATCCTCTTCCTCATCATCTCTAGTCTCTTCTTCGGGTAGAAGTGTTTCAAGAAGGCTCTCTTGCATTGATCCCATGTAGTGATTGATGAAAGAGCAAGATATTTTAACCACTTTTTGGCGTTCTCAACTAGGGAGAATGAGAACAACTTGCATTTCAAATAGTTGTCAAAAAATCCATTGGATCTTCTTATGCTGTGATTTCTTCGATTCTTTCTATATGATCCATGGGGTCTTCTTCAGCTAAGCCACAAAAGTGATGTTTATCAGCCCATGATACGAATCCACGGTTGATATTAATCACTCCTAGAGGTTGTGCGGGGCAGATTGGATTCTGGTTGATGTAAAAAGTACTCGATGAATCGAATTCTCCGATTGTTTGATGTTGAAGCTCCATTTCGATCATCCTTGAAAATAAAGGGAAAAGAAATTATGTAATACTTTTTTTCCTTAATCTATAACAAGAAGTTAATAGAACCAACAAAGAGTGAACAAAACAAAAATAAAAAATAAAGAAATGAAAAACGAAAAAGCGTTAGACTAAATCCTAAACAGAAACTCGTAGTTAATTGAATTGGTCCCCGACAATGGCGCCAAAAACTTGATGTGCTCAAAATTTTACCCTGAGAAATAGCATAATGCTGCAAGTGCACATCGTTTGTGGTAGTACTTAGGGATCAAAATCCACAAGGACCAAGGACCACATTACGAGTTTATGAGAATCAAATTAAGCTAAAGCAAAACTAAGGAGGTTTTGTTTTTGAGATATGATGCACGAAATTAACAATAAATATAACTAAAATCAGCAAGTAAACAATGTCAAATTATCAATAGGAGAAAGCATTGGGCGTTGGGGAAATCTCAGATTATCAAGGATCGAATAAACAGATAAATAGATCGATAAATTCAATAGGTTTGTCCTAAAACTAAAATCATGCAAGGATAATCAATCTACTTTCATAGTATCAATTATTGAAGTCTAAACAACCTAAATTATTCAACTCCCGTTGGTAATCAAGTGAATAAACAAGCATAAAGTTAAGATTCGATAGTTCACAAAAACTCGGTAAAATCACTCCCGTGCAGACTGACATTTTTGCTCATCCAGATTAAACAAGTCCATTTAATAACACTTTCGGTGAGTAAATTAATCCTAAGTGACAGTACTAGATGGTCAATCAAGCCACAATCATCAAATAACAATCAAGATGAAGAATCCTAAAGAAATCATCAAATTCAACAACCAAACAATCAATCCATAAATTAGCTTTGGAAACCCCTAAACCCAACAAGTAAGCTACTCAAAACTCATCATAACAGTAGGTATACGTTTAGAAACTTAGCAATATCGACTACAAAGAGAGATCTTCTGCTTGGAAGCTCTTGAAATAAAATCTCTTGAAGGGAAATGTATGGCACGAGTTATCTGCCTCCTAAAGTCTATTTTCTCTCCAAAATTCGTGGCACTCCTTTCAAACAAGGCTAAAAACAAGTATATATAGTATTAGGTCAATAAAAGTCGGTTTAGGTTAAGTTGGGGTCGAGAATGGCTTGGGACCGGTTTATGGGTGATTTTTAGCATAGGCTGGTGCTAAAATGTTCAAAAAATGGTCAGGGAGAGTTGTGGCACCGTTTGGTGCTTTATTTTTGTCAAAACACGGTCAGAACTCACTTCTGGGCACATTCTAGCTTCATGGCAAACAGACCAATTTTCACTAAAACGCTTATAACTTTTGATCCACAGATCCAATTGATTTGAAACCAACTCCATTTTAAAGCTCACTCAAAATTCTAGTTTCAGTCCAAATTTAGTCACAATCCATTGAGGGAAGGCCTCCAGCTTGGATTATATTTCTGATGCATTGAAACTGTCTAGAAACTGACTTTTGCTCCAAACGAGTTCAAATTGCTCCAGAGTGCATTGTTCGACCTGAAATGACTTTTAATACTAAAAATATAAGAAAACTACAATTTTGATAAAGAAAAGCATAAAAACACCAAGAAAACATATTAAAATCTAAAGAAAAAGTGATAAAATAATGGTGTTATCAGTTATCCATTCCCAAGACTTAATCAACCCTAGCCACTAAGGATTTCCCCTCCTAAGGATCTAATTAACTTTAAAATGATTCTAATTCTGAGGAATAATCCTCTTTGTCGTTCAATTAATTCACTCGAGATTTTACCCTTGTGTGGACTTTCCAAAAGAGGTCTCAGATTCGAAAAATTAGGGGGATTTAAAGGAAAGGTTTAAGGGTTTGCAAGGGCGTGGTAAGTACTTTAAAAGTGAGAGTAGCCACTTGAGATAAGAAAGGGTTGTAAAATCAGTTAACAAGATAGCTCAAGTGTTAGTGTTTTACCATGATCAAGCATGACAAAGCCCATAAGCAAGATTTTGTAATTCATTTAGGTTACTCTTACATAGGAATTGGCTCAAGAGATAGTCTATTTCAATATTCACAAAGACCTTTAAGTTGTCAGTTCCAATCATGGATTATCCAAAAACTCAAAGTGGTCTATGCAACATTGCACTTCTAATGAGGGCATTGAACATTAGGGAAATCTAGACTATCTACAAGGCAATCCTATCATTGTTCCATGTGTAGATGCAATCCAATATGAACCTAACAACCTAATTTTATGCAAATGAAGGCAACTACATGAAATGATTTGAAAACAAATTGAAAACATTTTTTTGTTTTTTTCAAAAATTTAAAATTTTTTGTGTTTTTTAAAAAACTTAGCTATTCACAATCCATAACTCAAGGATTATTAAAAGAAAACATCAAAACTCAAAATATGCATTAGTGCTAAGCCCCTCCCCCAGACTTGAACTTCACCGTCCCCGTGAATACTAAGCTTTGAGATAGACTTTTAAAAACGAATGAAAAACCATAATTTAAAAGAAAATATGCAATGGTATTTACAAGGATAGTTGGTAGTACCTTATTACACTCATATATATGAGTGATGAGTTGATGAAACGGTGGAGTCGGGGTACCTTGGTCTTGATGATGAAGGGTCGATGGTATTCTTCCCGTGTCTCCTCAATGGTTCGTTTGGGAACGAGATTTCTAGGTTTATCAATGTACATATGATCCTCTTGTGGTTACCTTATCACCAATGGAGGTAGAGAAACCGAATTTCTTGGTCCTCAATATACATGATTCTTCTTCTCTTCTTTATCATCATCGCTCTTTGTGGAGGAGGCGTAGCGGTTGTACTTGTCACCTCCCTTAAACATCTTCCACATTCGCGAGAGCATGCTAGTTTTGTTCTTTATTTGAAGCCTATTGTGTTTGACTTAAGACTTCAAGTGGTGCTCATACGTGTCCGAAGGTGGGGTAGTTCAAATGGTGTGTCGAGGAAGGGTGTGACTGAATCTTTCTTCATATTCTTCCCTTTCAAGTTCTTGTTTTTGCTCATGATCTAGTTGTAGTCTTAGGTAAAATTGTAACTCGGTTATTTTTGTCGAGAGGCTTTGTAGGATATCGAAGATGATGGGTTGACTCATGGTATTGGTGGTCCATGACTTCATTAGAATGTTTCTTACATGCCACTTTCGTCGGAAATCCATAAATGAGTAAAACACCTCTCCATTAGGACCAAACTGAAGAGGAAGTCGCGCTCTATCGAGTATTGCATATCGAGACTCTCACCTTCTTGAAAGTTTTCATCATTTCCTTCCTTATCATATTCTTGATTTCTCCACTCATATAGTTTGATCCCAAGGAAGTGGAGTAAGGGAGTGAGCATGTCACCTATTCTTGTTGTAGGCTTCTTTTGCAATTGTAAATCCACTACATGCTAGAGAATTATACTTGTGAAGATGAGGCCAATGTCAGTCTCATTTCCAAATGGTCGATCCACTTCTTTCCATTCTCCCTCAAATTCTTCTTTGGTCCTTGTAATAGGAAATGCATGGCTCTTTGGGTGAAAAAAATGATGGCTCCCATCGACAAAGAATGTGTTTGCCATGAATTCCATGGTATAACGTATAGTCGGATTGCAAATCTTGCTGATTGTGGCCGCATTCTCGTCATACTCTCCGTAAGCTATTTTCTCCCACAATTTTCTCATGTCTAAGCCATCTCGAAACCCAATCTTACTCTTTTCTTTTTCGAAACCATAAACACGGAAAAAGACCCGCATTGAAATGGCATATGAATTGTTTTTGATTTGGAAGGACACATGGACAAGACTACTCTCAAAATAATATCTGCGTTCGAAACCCATGGTTGCGAGAAATTGCAATGTCGGTTGAACATAGGTGGGATAAAACATATTGAACAACCTACCAAGATCCATGTGTTCAAGCAAGTATTGTACTTGGTTGTCGATTTCTATCCTTGCCATCATACTCTCATCCAACCATAAGGTTCCTTTGACGGTTGAGTTGTATTGAAGATGAAACTATTGTTTTTGTTCTTGTTCCGTCCATGTGAGGTATGTTAGTCGCATAGCTCTTTTTGGTGGTGCCACTATTAGGTTCCTACACTCAAAAGTGTAAGCAAAGTGAATGCAAAATTTTAAAGAACATAATGAAGTAAGAAAAAAGGATTTGACTGAAACCATATAGAGCATTCAAGTACAAATAACCATATGATTCAATTTTTTACCAATTTCTTAAGGCTAACTCGTGATCCTAAATGCAATATATTCTTTTAAAACCAAAATGCCATCTTCCTAAAATATATAATTTTCTAAACAAGAGTATGCATTCGATTTTCACTTCCCAAACTCATGATTTTGTTTGATGATTACTAAACTACCAAGTTTAAAATCCATTTTCTAACATTTCAAGAACACTTCTCAATTTATATATGTTGTGCACTTAACATGACATATCTAAATTGTAGTCATGGATACAACTCAAAATATTTATTGCAAATATGCACAACAAACCAAGCGTTTAAACAAACATGAGAGTGCAAGCCATTTAAGAATAAAGTATCAACTTTCCTTCTAATCCATACTATAAAAGATGAAGGGAGTCTCTCTCATAATGACACATCATTATTTAAGAGAAAATAAATGTTTGACATGTGTCAATTAATTAAACATATAAATTAGTTAATACTTTTTTTCTTCTAAAATCTTTAAAACAAAATAAACAAACGTAAATTAATTTTTATAAAGTAATGTATTGAATAATATTAAGTTTGAAATTTTAAATTTAATTTTTTTCCCCGCTTGATTTAATTATCATCACCGAATTAGTACTGATTCATCAATTTCAGTGTAAATAAAGAAAACAAGCAAAATATCAATCTGAAAAAGATATAATATCAAAAGATTGAGAAAATTAAATTAAAAAGTCATAACATTTAAAAAGTTATCGATGATAACAAATTCTTCATATATAAGGAGAAGTAGACGATGAAAATATAAAAACTAAATGATATAGAAGATGAAATAAATGAAAGATATTTTAAAAAAAATTTACTATGGTAAATTAACAAAATCTAAAATTATTGAAATATTGAAGTTTGGATTGATGAAAAAACATCGGAGAACAAATAGATATTCGAAAAACAATGTATAGAAAAAATCAATCGCATGAGAGTATTAATAGTTAAATCATTAATCTAATAAGTATTGTATATCAATAATTTTATTCGGGATATCACTAAGAAACCCGCGCAACACACGGGTTCTCTCCTAGTATTTTATAAAAAAAGAAATTTTAAGATATGAAGGGCATTTTAAAAAAGTTACAAAATTAAGAAATTGATAGAAGATTCTAAGCATATCTAACATCCATTATTCGTATGAACCATCAAATTCAAGTTTTCCCAAAAATACAATTTCAAAGACTATTTACTTCAAGAACACAATTTTTTATTCAAGCATTTATAGGTGTTTTTAACTGATTTTAACCATGAAACCTTTACAACTAAGCTCTATCTACTCAAGAATTCCACAAAACATCAACAAATTCTCATACCCATAAAAATCAAAAATTTCAAGAGAGATGAGAGGGTCTTGGAGTTTTCATACCTTGTTCTTGATGTTAGGAGAGAGTGGAATGTAGAAATGAATTTGAATGCAAATGAAAGAATCAAAAACTAACACAAACTTCTCACAAATTCTTCTTGAAGATTTTTTGAAAACTTTCTTGCAAATGAGAAAGAGAGTTTCAAATGCAATGAGAGAGGAGAGAAAAAGTAGAGTGAAAAAGTTGTGGCTGAGAATAAGTGTAAAAATTCATTTGCAAATTGGTCCCTAGGTTTCCAAAATCCTTGATTTCTTTTAAATTTTTGCAAAATAATGCAAACGTGAATTTAAAAATTGGAGGAAAAAAATAAATTTTTGAATTTACAAAAAATTGGGACCAAAGGTTTGTAACTAATCATGTTTGGTAAGTTCTTTCAAAGCAAGGTTTGAAAAATCACTCATAAAGGCGTTTTACAATGGTAATGTGCAAATTCTAATCCTTTATTTTGAAAACTTACCTTAGCCTTGAGAAATGGCTAACTGTTGAGTCATTTTGGCTCGTCGGGTAAATGAAACCCATATACCTCATTAGCATATGATTTTCGCTTTGAATGGTTCTCCTTTGGTACATAAGGTTAGAGAAAAAGAATGACTTTGTCACAAGAGTGTTTTAAGACATAACCATAATTCATTGGAACTAAAAAGTTTAAACTAAAAAGCATTGAAAATTAAAAGAGAATATTTTCAAAAAGGATACACTTGATATTACCTCTTAAATGCGTTTGCTTAAGGTCCTTTAGCTTGACCTTTTCTCTTCCTTAGTCGGGGAAGGTTTGGATCATTTTTTTTGAAGATTGATCCTTCTTGCTTCATCTTGACCTTGTTGCTCGATACAACTTTTTCATTTGGTTCTTTCTCTTTCCATTCAGGAGTAGCAACTTTGTTTTTCTTGCCTCTAGGCTTATCGTTAAGCACATCTTTAGTCGGGTCTCCATCATCTTCATTAAATAACCATCCATAGACTTCATTCATCCTTACTTCCTCAAATGACATCTTATTGTAATCACCCATACCTTTGCTCTTCTTAGCATAGATTGCACATAAGTATTTATCATAGGATGATGTTAAATAGTAGTAGACTCTTGGGTCAATCTTGTTGAGAGCTACTATATTTCCTTCAAAGTCTATCCTAGCTCCTATAGGTTCTAGGAAAGGTGTTCCTAAGATTAAAGGAAAACGAGTTGGATGTTTCATGTCTGTCAAAAGTCCGTAGGGATTGTGCAATCCCCTATCTTCAAAGGCTAATCTTTTATATAACCAACCGGATTCTTGGGTGATGAATCTCCTAAGATAATAAGAGAATCGTGTCTCTCCATCCTCTTGATGTCATATTTCTGATTAACTCTAGAGAGATGAGGATCCAGTATCTACGAAAACTTCCTCATTGAAGGTATCTTCTAGTAAGCCAGGTATTGTGAACTTTTCGGGTTCCTTTTTCTTGGAAAGAACCTTATGATTATTTTTAATATTTGGTCCTTCATGCATTCTTATTACTTCTTCAACTGTGTACCTATTAGAGAGGACACTTTGATGAATGAGATGTTTTCCGGAACCTTTGTCACCTCTTCATGTATGGGAAACAAAACTCCAATCTCCATCATTTTCCGTCTAAACCTTGGAAAGAACTTTCTTTTGAGCTCTAGTGTAAAACCGAGAAGGATTAGGCAACTCTTTGTATGTCTCATTCACAACCTTGGAAGATCCCTTTTCATCCATCTCCTTAATATTTTCACCAATAGGATTCTATTCCCTTCTCTTGGGTTTGTCATCTTTGAACCCATCTACTTGAGAGACTTCTTCTATCGGTCCTCTATCACCATCCTTTGTTGGGACTTCCTCATGCCATAGTATCGAGGATATCAAATAGTCCCTTAGCAGCTCCTCAATCTCGTCCTTGTGAGCAACAATTTCTGTGAGCTTCTCCTCATATTTTGGATAATTCTTAGCTCTTTCCAACATATGGGGTTTAACCTCAAAGTTATAATGTACTCATACATCTCGCAAAATTTGACGATGGATTTCTCATTGGATTCTTCGGGAAGGATTGGGGGTGGCACATATGTAGGTGTGTTCACTATGGAATCTCCTTGTGAACTCTCCTCCTTTATGGTTGTATTGTTAGTATTCTCTTTAGGTGTAGGCGCTTCTTCCTTAATCCATCACCTTCGATCAATACATTCCTCATTTGAATATTCCTCATGATGAAGGCAAAGCTGTGCGTCTTCTTCCTTTTTGGGCTCTTCATGCATGCCTTGTTCCACGGGGTCTTCACATTCATCATCATACTCATCATAGATTTGTTCTCTAATAAGAAAGTATTGATCGTCGAAGATGCCCACAATTGTAGCTTCTTCATCATATTTCACAAACAAATCTTCATCAACCTTGCACCCAAAAAGTTCCTCAAACTCTCTTATGGAGTCCTCGACTTCAAGTAAGAAGATATCCTTAGGTTGATGTGTGAATGCAACATCAATTAACTTCTCTTTCTTGTGAATGTTGTACCTTTCAAGGAGTAACAAAGAATTAGAAGATAGATAGTGAAAAAAAAATAAAAATAATGATTAGTCTTGAGTGTAATTGAAATCTTAAAGGAAAACAAAATCTAGCTTTCGTGCTCCCTGGCAACGGCGCAAAAAACTTGTTGCACGATTATTTTCTCAAAAAAATTAACAACGAAGGTTTATAATTTATACGCCCGTTACCTATCAATCATACAATCCACAAGTGCACATATATGTTATTGTAGTACTTTGGGGTCGAACCACTGGGGACAAACCTCAGCTAGACAAGTTCAAACTTTAAGAATGCATAATTGCTCTTAAGCTAAACAAAATAGAAGGGGGGGGGGGTTTGGTTTTTTAAATTAAGAGACTATTATTTCAAATGAGGAATAAATAAATCAAACAAAGCAAACAAAAGTAGACAACGAAAGTAAGGCAAGTAAGTAATTGAAAAACGCAATTAGAAACCGAAATAAACAAGCAAGGAAACACAATAAGATAAGTATGGATGTTGGGAGATGGTCATTTTTTTATCCAATTATGTAGCTAGGTAATGGTGTGATTAAAGAAATTCTTATTACCTCACGACTATGGAATCAATGCTTGAACTAATACCACTCTCATGGCTAAAAGTCATATTTGCAAGTTAACATATCTCGTTCAATTCTCGCTTCTTGTGATCATTTAGCTAGCAATCATTAAGAATCATTCCACTTAGTTACCAAACTTCATAACTACCAACTACGTTGGTTAAGCTAAGCTTAACATACTTTAGGCTCTCATAGACATTACATCGAACATCTCTCGGTCGTGAAATGTATACATGTCAAGATCTAATTTTTACCCTAGATCTAGCATTAAGAACACCTAAACCATAGAGATCTAAAGTTCTATTTACCACTAAAATCCATTCTCTATCTACAATTCATCTGAAATCTACCTTTAAAGTCTACTCACACATCATATAAAAGAAGAGAGAAAAGATGAGAAACATAAGCATAATGAAATGTATAAAAGATTGAAGATACAAAAGTAAGAAGATAGACTCTTGATCTTAAAGATGAAGAAAAGAAACTTAAAACATCAAGGAGAATCTTAAAATATTGAAAAACTATGTTCTTGATAAGTTTAGAGGGCTATTTATACAAATTTGGAGGTAGAAGAGTTGTCATAGGAGCTATTGTGGTCGAGTGCAGCGAACTATTGACCTTATGCAGCTCACTATCCACCAAGCAGGTCGATAGAGGCCAGCATTTGGCAGCAGATCAGGTCATGCTTGCTGCTATTGACCTTATGCAAGCCACTATCGACATAGCTGGTCGATAGCAGCAAGCATTTGCAGTCTTTTGCTTCTTCTTTGCTCATTTGCTAATTCCTTTTCTCCTACTTTCTCCATATGTATTTATATCCCTTTTCTCTTAATTCTTGACCTCAAATCCCTCTAGAATCCATCCATTGAGCTCTCCATAGAACCACTCCAAAGGTGTACCTATAAATGCAAGAACATGTTTGCAACTGCGACAAAATCCTATACTAGACTTAATTCTTAAACCACATGAATTCTAGAAGCTAAATGCATTATTTAAAACCTAAATGTTTCTAAATCATGATTAAAATGAACCTAAATATGCATGTAAATATGTACATAGCAAACCTTCAAAGCCTCGAGCAGAGGCGGTTGAGGTAACTTGGAAGAGGGCTGAGAGAGAGAGACAATTGAGGCTGCCAATACGGTGGCCCTCATTCACAGGCCTCAGGTGGTCACTCTACTGTCAAAGGCAAGGCAATTGCCTAAGCCTCAGAGAAGACTAAGACCCCTGCTAAGGCAGCAAAGAAGTCTGAGGTTAGTAGAATGCCTTATGGGGATGTTGCTGCTCCCGTAACTCCACCACCTCCTCCCCATGCACCTAGGGATGCCTCTCTAGATGCTACCAAGATAGATGCTACCCTATAAAAGGTAAAGTCCGCTGATAACAAGAGAGCTGCCAAGAAGTATTTCAACCTCCCACGCTTCAAGGGACTCTTCCAAGCCAAAGAGCACTCCTTCGCCATATGAATCTGGAAGAGACTCATCGGGGGGCCACAGTCGCTTGGACCCAAACACGAACTCAAGGAAGAAATCGTCTTCATATGGTCACTAGGGTGACTCGCCACACTACAACGGGGACCCCTCCAAGAAACCAAGGCTTAGTGACAAGCATACCGTTGCTCCTACCTCCTGTGAAACGGGGGAATATATTTATGGGTTCACCTTCTCCGGGCTAACGTCTCTGGAAATAGACCCTGCCCCTTTTGAGGTCATGCATAGGGGATTCATGCTTGAGGGTGGCAGACTATTGTCGTAGAATGACGTTGCAAAGAGTGCCATCTTCTAAGAGGTGTACCGCAACAACGCAGAGTTGATATCTTATGCTTCCTTCTTTGTATTCATATATTTGTTCTCTCTTCTTAATTGTCCTGAAGATTCTTCCTTTTGCAACAAATGAGATTTTTCAACTGAGGAAAATAATGTCAGGAAATTCTTGATGTGCTAAGGGAGTATGGTATAGCCTCGGGGCAAGTGATTAATTTTGACAAATCATCATTGATATTTGGCCATAACGCCCCATTACTAATTAAGGATAAAATGAGACATTTACTCGAGAACACTAAAGATGGAGGAACGAGGTCTTATTTAGGTAACCAAAGAGTCTGAGAGGCTCAAAAAGTCAAATTTTCAATTATATCAATGAGCGACTAGGAGATCGAGTAAATGATGTTCATCTAAGCTCCTACCAAAAGGAGGAAAGGAAATACTGATCAAGTCAGTAGCCCTAGCTTTCCTCAATTACGTTATGTTATGCTAAAAGCTCCCCCAAAGTTAATATCAGAGTTAACTTGTGCAATTTCCAAATTTGGGTGGAGTTCCAATGGTAATTACCGCGGTATCCATTAGCATACGTGACAAAAACTATGTATCTCAAAAGATGAAGGTGGTTTAGGTTTCAAATCATTAGAGGCTTTTAACAAGACTTTATTGGCTAAACAACTGTGGCGATTTTATCAATTTCAAAATTCATTGGTGGCTCGGGTTCCCAAAGGTAGATATTATAGGAAATATCACCCACTTTGGGTAACTAAAACCACATTCACCATCATTTGGATGGCGAATCATAATAACCACTTAAGATCTACTAAGACATTGGATACAAATAAGGGTCGGTTCTGTATAAAAATATCGGTTTGGAATGTGCCATGGATACCAGATGAACGACCACGACTAGCTAGAGGTCGGGGAAGTCTTTGGCATCTAAATCTCTAGGTTCAACATATAATAAACTCTATGACATGTGAGTGACATTTACCAATTTTACATGAATTTATAGATCCAGAGGATATAACTTTAATCAGAGTAATTTAGCCGAGTCGGTCAACCAAACACGATGGCCTATTATGGCATTTTACAAAATCTGACAAATACACAACTAAGTCAGGATAAAATATCATACGTGCACTAGAGACAACAAGACTACAACCTTGGGTTTGGGTCCAGGATTGGAAATCTTAAAGGCTCTGGTGTGTAAGATCAAATGTCCATCCATAATACGACATTTGCTATGGCATTTGATATTATGATCTTTGGTTGTAACTTCAAAATAGGTGAGTAGAGGGATTCAATGTGAGTTGATAACATCATTATTTTACCACTTTTCCTATGGATTTTGATATGTTTTCTTAGTGTTTTTACACAACTTTATGAAATTAGAGGTATTTTTCGTTTATTTGTAGTGTTTTAAGTCATTTTAGGTCAAATAATGCATTTTGGAGCTAATTGGAGCAAAACTCAGTTTCTAGACAACTTTAAGCATTAGAAGTATCGTCCAATAAGAAGTCCTTTCCCTCAATGGATTTTTATGAAATGTGGAATGGAATTATAAAATTGAATTAGATTTCATATCCAAGTGGTTTCATCAAATTTGGAGCAGTGGACAAAGAGTTATACCAATTTTACTGAAAACTGGTTCAGTTGTTTCGCAGATGAAGGATGCGTAGAAAGACAAAAACTAAAGGAAGACCATTTGGGTTTAAGAAATTATATAGACTAATTTGGATCTATTCCAAGTTTTTTAAATCCCAAGAACTCAACTCAAGACCCTTGGACACGAAACTCATTCATTATGAGGCCTTAAGGCTCGATTTTACATATTATGACCAAATTGAAGAAGCACTATATATAGATAATTTTAGCCTCTTAATTTAGCAGAGACTTGGATAAGATTAGGGTTTAATAATTGTATTAGGAGGCAGGAATGAAAACCTTAGGATTTGTGCCCTTTGTAGCCTCCAAAGATTCATCTTCATCTTTAATACAACATCCATTCTTCCATAAACTCGGTTTTATCTTCTCCTCTCTCCTTTGATTTGATATGAATGCTTGCTGCCATGACTGATTTCGTGTTTACATGTTTTTAATATATTAATTTTCATGTTAGACAGTATATTACAAGAAGTCAATGAGTTTACTTGAATAGGATTACTAGTCGATTAGGTTTTATCAACAACGTTATCACCTTTACTCATTCGTTATTCTATTCTCCTATGACAGCTGGCACGTGAATATATCTATAGTGGTATCCATTCCAAAATCTTGACTTACCACTGGAACAAGTATTTGGTGAGCCTTTCTAAGTAGGCAACGAAAGTGGATCGACTTAGAATCATGAACACTCAATCTTGATCGTTCTAAAGCATGTTTATTACTCTAAGGCCATTCGAAAGTCTAGGTCCTTACATAATAAGCTTAGAATTCCGAACCTTGAAAGTGGAGAGAATCTACCTTAGTAGTTGTGTTCTAGACCGAGTTATTATGCCCCTAGTCGTTTTTAACTCCTGCTAGTTTGCTTTAACTTTTTGTTGTTTGATGCATATCTTTTCATTGATCTATCCTTTGTAAATTGGCATATAGAACATGATTTCATTTTGCATCGTTAAATCATAATAAAAACAAAAAAATTCTAAAACCCCCTGCATATTTCATTCTTATCTTAATCCGAAAGTCAATGGATCGTAAGTGTGAAACTTAGTCCCTGTGGATTTGATCCCTAAGTAGTACTATGGATGCTGTACACTTGCAACTATGTTTTAACTAGGGTAAAACTTGACCCCCCATCAAGTTTTTGGCGTCGTTTCTGGGGATTAGAAGTCTTTTCCTTAGGATTTAGATCTAGGATTTTGTTTAGGAAATTTTTCTATTCTTTTCTTGTTTGTAAAATTCGATTTTATTAGAATTAGAAATTCAGTTTTTCTGCTAACATTAGGAACTTAGAATCTTTTTTTATAGATTTCTTTAGGATATTAACACTTAGAATTAGGTTAATATTACTTTAATTTTAGTGCCTATTTGATTTTATCTATTAGTCTAGGATAAGATTATACTTTTCCTTTTTAGATTACGATTTTTCTTTTATTTGATACTATTAACTTTTTCTCTTATATTTTTCAGAGAGATCTAAAAGAAAATAGGATCATATCCTCACCATGGCCACGTACTTGAAGAGCTCCAGCACCTTAAACATCACCAAAATTAAAATCAAAGAGGAGCCGAGCCTCATCTTAATACAAATTGACCATGGAGAGACCCTGAAGAGCCTATATTTCATATCCATGGAACCCTCGATCCACGGAAAAGGTACCAGCCTTGGATCAACAATTGGAGAGTTTTTTAAAGATTCAAACATTGCTGGAAAGAATCACAAAGTCCAACAAAGACGAGAAGCACGTCAAAGAGATCACCAGAGCATCAAAAATCAAAGATTTCGGTAATTTCTATCACCAGAAGCTCACCATCGAATCACCAATCTATCTATGTCTAGACACGTCCTATCCTTTCTCATGTCGATTATCATGTGCCAATGGAGCCTTTCAAGTGCTAACTTGAAGTCTTGATTGCACAATTCATCAAACGTCGAGAGAAGTGGAGAACGAAACTTTACAACATGAAATTTGACCTAATGCAGAAGTTTGGAGAGCTTTAATCTAAACTCGAGACCTTTTAATACCCTTGGAGACTCTCTAACTCGAGCATGAAAGGCTATCAAGGAAAGCGCTCCCGCCCATTCCGAAGGAGATCAACAAACCGAAGAAACTTAGAATGTGGCATCAACCGAAAGAAGCTTTATGTACAAAGTGGAGCACGTCCAAAGCTTTCAAGGACTGATCCTTAAGATATTGTCGACATTGATTTCAAATTTAAAAGGATCCACAATGATCTTCTTATGAAGAACATGGAGCTAGAAGAAAAACGCGGTGAATTTTCCACAAACCGATGAAATCAGCACTCGTATGGGGAGATTTCCAGCACTTTACAACCTGATCATGGAAGATATAGACTATGATTCTCATTTAATTCAAGCTTTCGGAGCTAAGCTTGATGGCTCATTCGTTTTTCCTTCAAGAATATGAAAAACGTGTAGGGAAGACTTTTTAAAACTCACATGCTTTGAAGATATACCTCAAGAACAAAAAGGAAAGGAATTAACCACATGATTATAGGGTTTGATAGACATTTTTTATTCCTAATATGGTGTATTACATTCCTTGGATGAAGACCCTAAGGATCCAAGCTAAAAAATCGAGAAGAAAAGCTCGTTTTGGTCTTAAATGCGAAGAAACTTTAAGAAATGAAGAAGTCTAGGAAGCAGTAGGAGCTGCTAAAGATTGGTCTAAATGGACTATGGAATTCATAAATGTCACCAAGAAGTCATTCCAAAATGAGCAGAACCTTCACACTTATTTCCAAGATGATTTCAGGTTCTCATCTCTATTCCATTCAAATGAACTGGAGAAGAAAGCTTATAACCCATTGAAGATCTAAGTTGATTCATTGGAAACACAAGGAAAGAAAGTCACAAGCCTCCTATCTGAGCATCCTCATCACATAAAAATGTCCAAGGGTCCAGTTAAAGACTTTAAACAAGCGTTATATGAGACACAACCCATATTCTATCCCTTTTAAGTTTTTGTTTTAATTTGATTTTTAGAATAAGATCCTAGGATTAATGTTAGTTAATTTTTGTGTTATAAGTTTTTAATAAATTTTTTTATACTTTTTCGTAGGAATACATTCTGTAATGACGAAAATTGGAGAAAAATTCAATCCGAACATGTTCGGATTATCCACCGAACACGCAGCTTCACGACCGATTTATGCCAAAAGAACACACCCGACCGGTGCAAGCTCCAGTCTACCCCGTGCCTCATCCTGCTCCAACATTGGCCCATGGAGTGTCCAACATCGCCCGCCCTCCCAAATGCAAGCCTTATCGATGTCAAGGGCATTATGCCCCAAACACCCTAGGCACTTCCTTCCCAAGACCGACCGCGTGCCTGTCCCCGTCCAACTCCGGTCCTCAGCCTTCCGCCAACCAATAACAGCACTTCCCGCGCCCTAAGCCATCCTGACCATCCATTTCCACATCCTGACCAACCCATTTCCCATCTGGACAAGAACATGGCCGAGAAAAACAGTCCCGAACGTTTGTTTTCGCACTTTCTTGGTGGGTTCAATACCAAAATTAACATCTTGAATGACCAGAACCCAAATCACAACAAATGCATCAAATTAAGATGTTTTTTCAAGGTTGGGACGTTCTGGATGCAAGCACACACTTGGAGCTAGAAGAATTCTCAAACTGAGTCAATTTTTGCAACCAAGCCAAATCATTCTCGCCAATTAAGAAACTAACCAATCTTTTTCCAGTACTTTATACAGGTATTTAAGAGTAATTCATGTAGTGAATGACCCTTAAAGACCCTAAAACTCAAAGGCGAGGCTATAGAGATGAAATTGCAAGAACTTGAACCATAAAGGAACTTTGAGAAGGAGCATAATTTTTAATCAAAACCAAGGTGTATTGTGACCAGAATTGGACATATTTTGAGGGCATAAAGTTTTGATGTAGGCAAAGCCGTTCTTGAACTACATTCAAAGCTTCAAAAATGCGATCAAAATTACAAAGACCACAACCAGAGCATGTTAAGAGCAATCTATTTCAAACCAAATGTCACACCTAATGATCCTGATCAAATAAACTCATAAAAATGAGAGTACTTGGATGGCAGAGACGATCATACGACTTTGACTCAACGGAGACACAAAACCGACGAATTCGGCTTACTCGAAACTTATCTAGGAGTTGAACCAAGTCTTACCACTGAAGATTCCTTGAAAAAGTAGAAATTTTATGAAGAATAGCTCAAATAGTTTTGGAGGCGAAAATGTTTCATCATGGAGCACCAGAATGGCCAGAAACCGAAGAAAAGTCGACCAAGGAAAAATCGAGCTACGCCAAGCGAACCAAGATGTCAAACTGAAGATTCACCATTAATTAACATATGTAGAAGGCAATTATCAAGAATTACCAGCCCTGGAATGGTCCCAAATCAAGAACAGCCCAAGTTTCACCAAAACGAGACAAACCGAGCTTTCCAGAGGCCAAACTTGGCCAAATCAAAAACGGTATGAGCTCCTGACTTTAAACTTCATTATTATTCATAAAATATCTTATTTTGTAGTAGGTATTCATTTTGGTCGAAGCACTCTTCCCGGAATTCAAAAACGGACCATTGAACCTCATTTCGGTTTACCGAAAGATCACACATGGCCGTATCTTTCTCCATAATTTCGACCAACCAACTAAGTGTATCCTATTACTTACCTTTTATATTAGTTATCAGTACTTTCCTCGCTTGATTTTACATTAGGACGGTATAAGTTAAATCCGGGGGGAATCTTATTGTTACTATTGCTTCATTTTTTTTTGTTTTTGACACATTTTCTTTCTTTTTGAGTCGTTTTAAAAAATATTCAAAACAAAACATTTTATTGAATCAAAATCATCCAAAAAAATATTTAATTTTGAACTAACCACGTGATTAATAATTAGTGTCCTTAATGTTAGTGATTGACTACAGTTTTACCGATCATAAAAGCGCATGTGGATCAGCTAATCGAGGAACCATATCACTTGATATCCGGATAATCCTTAGCCACTCAACATTTAAATGACCTTAATTTTCTCTTCTTGGGGCTGTACATTGAATCGGAATCCTCTTCTGACCTGACAAAATTAAGTGTACGGTTCCCCTCTTCCTTCCTTAATAAGAATTTGCAGCAAAGTGCTTATGCATATTGTGAATTTCAAAACCAATAAAATCTGAATGTGCTTAAAAAGAAAATAATAAAGAGATGAACATAAAAAATAAAATGATACCCTAGAAAAGTAGGGAAAAATCAATTCTCAGAGGCTGATAGACAAAAAAAATTGATACCCTATAAAAGTAGGAAGAAATTAGCCTCTAAAAAGCAATGCAAAGTGAATAAGGAAGAAGAAAGGAATCAATTATGGGCTAAAATTATTTAGGATCTCATTTGAGTTGAGTCTATGTGTTCTTTAATTGATACTCCCTTGAAGAGACCGCTGTTGCGCGGTTGTTTGAAGGAAACGAAAGGCAACAAAGCTTTAAAATTTATAAAAGCCCGTTTCCTAACAATCACACAATCCGCAAGTGCACGAATATGCTATTGTAGTACTTTCGGGTCGAACCACAAGGAGAAAACCTTAGGTAGATGGATCTAAACATTGGGAATACACACTCAAGCCTAATCTAAGCAAATAGGAAGGTTGGGAGTTTATTTGGATTTTCTTAATAATCTAGAAATGAAAGCAATGCAAGAAAATAATCAACTTAAATAAAAACAATAAACTTAAATAAAGAAAGCAAACATAAACTTAAAAGATGCTAACTTGAAATAAACTATAAACTAAGATTATAGACCAAGGGATGTTATAATCGATCCACTTAGAAAGATGGTGATAGAGGTGTTAGATCAAGCTATTGAGCGCAAATCCTTGACCAAAGGCAATACTAGCCTGATCCACTCTCATGGCAAGAGGCNAGCAAACATAAACTTAAAAGATGCTAACTTGAAATAAACTATAAACTAAGATTATAGACCAAGGGATGTTATAATCGATCCACTTAGAAAGATGGTGATAGAGGTGTTAGATCAAGCTATTGAGCGCAAATCCTTGACCAAAGGCAATACTAGCCTGATCCACTCTCATGGCAAGAGGCCATTTCCTTTTCAATCACATTCACTCAACTCTCGTTTTCGCAAATGATAAATCGATTAGGAATCATTAAGAGCAAGCCCATATAGTAACTAATCAATCTAGCAGACATCTCTCATTGGCTAGATTGAAATAGCTAGTATTTGGTTCTCCTAGACATTTCATCGAACATCTCTCCGGCGAGAAATGCATACATAACAAGATCTTAGTTAGCTACTCTAAAATCTAGCATTAAGCACTCCAAATCCT
>OVAN01000892.1:0-23191 GCA_900406275.1 Anastatica hierochuntica | reverse complement strand
ACTTAAAAGAGAGACTCTTGATCTTAAAGATCAAGAGAGAAAGCATAAAAAATACAATCTTGATGAAGGAGAAAACTTCTAAAAGTGTTGGATAAAAGTTGAATGCATAAAAATAGGTTAAAGGGGTATTTATAGGTGGAAGGATGGTGTTTTTCGGCTAAAAGCAACCAGCCATCGACCTCCCAGGTCGATGGGGGGTTGCCTGAGGTCGATGGAGCGTTGCACTTAGCAGCAAGATTGATGTTTGCTGTAAAGGAGACTAGTCATCGACCTTAGGAGACCAGGCATCGACCTCTAGGTCGATGGGTAGTTCCTTTTACAGTTTGTGGCTTGTTTCTTCTCCATTTGATGTCCTCTTTTGATCCCATCTTCTCCCATTGCTTCTAGCCTTTAAATCTCTTTGATTCTTGGTCCTTTTAACATCTAGACTCCATATCTCAACCTCTCAAAATGATCTCCAAAGTTGCACTTACAAATGCAAAGAAAATGATATGCAAATGCAATATGTTCCTAAATTAGACTCTAGACTCAAACTAATGCATTCTAAGACTTATATGAAATATTTACAACCTAAATGCATCTAAAACATAAAAGAAAAGAGTTGTAAAATGCAAAAAACCTATGCACATCAACTGCTTGTTGTAGATTCTACGGAGCGTTGATGGAGATCCTTGGTCACTCATGTTGACCGTGGCTTAGTCGGGGACATTGCTAGACTTTTTGTGATTACTAAAGATTCTATCTTATGCCGACTTTGGTGTTAGTGGATCATGACAGTCTAAGGTGCCAATCGGTTCAACAAGTAAAGTTAAGTTTCCAAGTTTTCAAACTTCTGCGCTGTTCTTTGTTTTCTTAGCTCGAGGACGAGCTAGAAGCTAAGTGCGAGAGAATTGATAACATCATTATTTTACCACTTTTCCTATGAATTTTGATAGGTTTTCTTAGTGTTTTTACAAAAATTTATGCTACTAGAGGTACTTTTCTTGTATTTTTAGTTTCTCAAGTCATTTCAGGTCAAACAATGCATTTTGGAGCTTTATGGAGCTAATTGGAGCAAAACTCAGTTTTTGGACAGTTTCCGAGCATCAAAAATATCGTCCAATAAGAAGTTCCTTCCCTCAATGGAACTGAATTAGCTTTCATCTCCAACTGGCTTCATATCATTTGGAGTAGTGGAAAAAGAGTTATACATATTTTACTGAAGACTGGTCCACCTGTCTCGCAGATGAAGGGTGCCTAGAAAGACCAAAACAAAAGGAAGACCACTTGAGTTTCAAACCAGACATTCTATAAGCTTATGTGGATCTATTCCAAGTCTTTTAATGCCCAATTACTCAACTCAAGAGCCTTAGACAGGAAGCCCAATAATTATGAGGCCTTAAGGCCCAATTTTACATATTATGACCTAATTGAAGAAGCACTATATATAGATGTTTTTAGCCTCTTAATTTCGTTGAGAGTTGTCTTAGATTAGGGTTAAAGAATTTTCTAAGGAGGCAGGGATGACACCCTTAAGGGTCGTGCCCTTTGTAGCCTCCAAAGATCCATATTCACCTTCAATACAAGATTCATTCTTCCATAAACTCGATTTTATATTTTCCTCTCTCCTTTAATTTGATATGAATGCTTTCGGCCATGATTGATTTCGTGTTTACATGTTTTTAATCTATTATTTTTCATGTTAGACAGTAGATTACAAGGAGTCAATGAGTTTACTTGAATTGGATTACGAGCCGATTAGGTTTTATCAACAACGTTATCACCATTGCTCATTCGTTAATGTTATTCTCCTACGAAAGCTGGCACATTAATAGATCTATAGTGTTATCCATTCAAAAAGCTTGACTTACAACTAGAACTAGTATTTGGTGAGCCTTTCAAAGTAGGCAATGAAAGTGGATCGACTTAGAATCGTGAACAATCATTCTTGATCGTTCTAACGCATGTTTATTATTCTAGGGCCATTTGAAAGTCTAGGTCCTTAGATAATAAGCATAGAATCTTGAACCTCGAAAGTGGAGAGGATCTACCTTAGTGTATGTGTTCTAGACCAAATCATTATGCCCCTAGTCGTTTTTAACTCCTGCTAGTTTACTTTAACTTTCTGATGTTTAATGCATATATTTTCATTGATCTATCCGTTGTAAATTGGCATATAGAATATGATTTCGTTTTGCATCATTAAATCATAATAAAACAAAATAAAAAACCTAAAACCCCCTGCATATTTCATTCTTATCTTAATTTGAAAATCAATGGATCCTAAGTGTAGAACCTAGTCCCTGTGGATTCGATCCATTAGTATTACTGCGGATGATGTACACTAGCAGCTAGGTTTTAACTAGAGTAAAACTTGACCCCACTGTAGGGAATGTCCTGAAATCATTTGTACTTTACTCTAAATAAAGTTGTGGTGTCGAGGTTTGACAAATCGTATGATATTAGGGATTATAATATTTTGCTAGAGACCACTTATAATCTACAGATTATGAATCTGTTGCTAATATTATATGGACCTATAAGGCCACAAATCTAAGCAAATTGAATCAAAGTATATTTGAGATTTTGGAAATTTTATTTATATGATGAATAAGATAATATAATAATATTATATATATATATATATATATATATGCGCGCGCTCGTGTCATCATATGTATCCATATATGATGGATTAGTTCACTCATGGCTAATAACAAAAGTTGATGTTTGGGCTTGGCCCATTAGTAACTTGTATTCACGTAGGTTTACGTAAAATATATATAAATAGACATTCCATGGAATGTTGAATAACGAGATACAACCAAAAACCCTAAAGATTTTACGGAGACAAATTGTTTGTCTAATTTTGATCTTAAACGGCGCTAGCACCCCGATTCGATACATTTTCTGTGTGTGTGGATGCTGGTAGAGGCACGACGGTTGAAATGCTTAGAAACTTCGATCCAAATCATGATCAAAGTTCTGTTGTGTATTTTCAAGTATATTCAATACTCTGTAGATTAGATTCAAAGTCGATTATTTGCACGGTTCTTGAGAATTAAGTTCGTAAATATATTTATAAATCGTTACGAATTCCAACAGTGGTATCAGAGCCTATGTTTAATTTTGATTTTGAATCGATTAAATATATATTGATATATGTGATAATTAAAAGAAAAGGAAAAAAAGAATCACATTATCGATTTCAGTCTAGCCTAAGTGACCGATTTGGCTTTTCTTTTGCGCCTGTGAATATTAATTTCAACCGCATCACCACTCAACAAAAGTCAAAGGCTTTAGCACGTTAGTGCTATTATTATTCTAATAAATATAATATTTAAACTAAATTGGGTTGGATTTGTTATGTTTTACATAATCAATACGGAAAAGTAAATTCATATTTGGTGTGTGTTTATTTATTTTGAATAAATATAACATATATGTGCTGAAATTTGATCAGAGTTGTTTGTTTTCGGTTTGGTTTGTGAAACTAACTGTTCGATTTTTTTTGGTTGTATATGATATAACCATGACAATGTTTAATCCAAGCTAAGTTTAGTTTTAAAAAAAAGTTTTTAAATTTCTAGATTATGGTTGAGTAAAACTTATTCGTTTAAAATTCAAAATTCGTTTTAATTAAATAATTAATTATTTTAATTATGTTAAAATAATTAATCTTTTATAATCCAGTTGAACATGCATATTAGATATGCATGATTTATATTTTGTTGATTATATTTTATATAAATTTAAATATAAAATTGGATAATAAAATTTAAAATAATAATAACAATAAAAAATTGATCAGTTTGGGTTTAGAGAAATTCAACCGGTTCTTGTTTTAGCGAAACCACTGGTTTTTTATTTTAGTGAAAAATTTCTTATAATTTTAATCTTTTAATTATGTTCCTAATTTTATTAGAATATTAGAGTTAATTAAGATTAATTATATTTATATTTATTGATTTTAATTTGATTAAAATTAATTAAGTTATTTATAATCCAATTAAATATGCATACTGGATATGTATTAATTAAATTAATAATTTATATTTGATATAAATTTTAAAATATAAAATTCGATTAAAATTTAGTTCCTCAAATAATATCAAGTATTTTGATGTCTCCCTAATCTTGTCAACTGTCAAGGCTTGTTTCATTGTGTGATGAGCTTGCCAAGCAGGGTGTCCACAATTACATGAGTGAGGCAGATGGTAATGGTTACCATATGAAAAAAGGTTGGTTCACTTGACTAAGCTATAAATCGGTTTTGGGCATAGAGACATATGGTTAGATTAGACATTAGATGTTATCAACAACCAAGAGTTATATTTGATATAATTAGCAATGTGGTTGCTTACCTAAATAGCTTGCATTCAGGCCAAGAGGGAATCTCACTCGAATTCATGTGAAATATGGATCTTGGTTCATTATACTTAGTTTGAGGAAAAGTTGTTTTGAGTGTAATGAGAGTGTTCTTAATTGTTGAGAATGCTTAAATTCCTGAACATCAGTTTAAATTTTCTTGTTCTTTTCTGACAGTTATGTCAAACTCCCACAATGTCTTTTCACTTCGATACGTCCTTGAGAAGGAAAGACTCAACGGATCGAATTTCCTTGAATGGTACCGCAATCTGAGAATTGTTCTCAAACGGGAAAAGAAAGAATATGTCCTAGAAAAGGAGTTTCCTGAAAAGCCTAAGTCAAATGTTTCTCACGAAGAAAGGAATGCTTGGGATAAGCATGTCAGTGATAGGGTTGATGTATGTTTTCTTATGTTGGCTACCATGAACTCAGACTTGTAAAAACAATATGAGAACGTGAAGTCACCGGTAGACATGATAACTAGCCTGAAAGGGATATTTCATGAACAAGCACGAACTAAGAGATATAAGACGGTTAAATCTCTCATTGGATGCAAGTTGTCAAATGACAATCCAGTTAGTCCACATGTCATAAAGATGATGGGTTATATCGATAACTTGACAAAACTGGATTGTCCTACCAGTCAAGAGTTGGCTACTGACATAATCCTGCAATCATTGCTGTCAAGTTATGGTCAATTTGTTATGAACTATAACATGAACAATTTGACAAAGACTTTGACTGAGTTGCACGGGATGCTTAAAACTGCTGAGCCAAACATCAAGAAGGAAAATTCTAATATCCTGATGGTCCAAAAGGGTAAGAAGTTTAAGGAACATAGTAATGACAAAGAATATGGTAAGACGAGCTGGATTGAGAATCCTGACAAGTCTGGACATTCTCAAAAGTCTAAGCCTGGTCCTTCTGATTATAACAAGTGTTATTATTGTAATGGTACTGGGCATTGGAAGAGAAATTGCAAGAAGTTCTTGGAGGAGCTGAAAAAGAAGAATTTTGAATCTTCTTTTCCAAGTATAAAAATGTTATATGAGTAAAAGTTACAAAGTTTAGTGCTACTCTTTGGGTATTTGATACCGGTTGAGGACTCACGTTTATGAAATTGTGTAGAACCCCAACAGAAGTAAAGTTATGGAGAAAGAATCAAATGGACCTACCAATGGAATTGAGCAAAAGTTGTTGGATTAATTGTAGAACATTTTATTTTTCTATAGAACTGGCTTTAGAATTTAAAGTTTTTTCTTTATTAATTTATTATGAGTAAGACTATTATTTTCTTTAAATTTGGATTTGGAAGAGTTTGATATTCTTAAGAAAAGAAGTATTAGATTTATTGTGATATAAAATTTTATGATAAAGTCTCATTAGAGAATGAGATTTATATTTCAAGTCGGAGTCTAATTATCTATAACATTTGAACATGAATTTTTAATTCCAATGACTGAAATCTGACTTTTATTTTGACTTTTTCATTTGGACTTTGTAAATGAGACATTTGAAAAGTTCATAGCGATTAATTTTCTAAACTCATTTGATTTAGAATCTAATGAGTTACATATTCTTAGTTTACCGGAAAAATGACTAACGCTCTATCACCAAGACCAGTGAGAGAGCGAGTGATTTGTTAAGATCTTATACATAGAGATGTATAAGAACTAATTATTTTAATAGTCAAAGAAAGTTACTACTTCATTAATGGTTATGTTTATATGATAATTAACTTACCCGGTTCTTTGAAATGTTCAAAGAATTCGACATGAAGTAAAGAGTAAATTGTTTGTTACTTGGATAAATTCTTTTCTTAGGAAAAATAATTTCTAAAGGACTAGTGGGAGTAAGAGTCTACGGTTTCCTAAAAAACCTCTTGAGTAATCTAGGTATGAAAGTCATATTAGATTCTGAAAGATATGATCTTGGGTTTTGTGGGAGCTTTGTTTCCGGAATTGATGTTCATGTAAACATAGAATTGTCTATGTTTAAATTAATGAAATTACTTTCTTGTATTATTTGATTATTAGATAATTGAATAATAGTCCCAAAATAATTTATATTGTTCTTATACGTCATCTAATACGTGACTTGATCATGAAATCCTATAAGTGATAAATGACATAAATTATTGAGGTCCATAGTCAGATTATTAAGCAGGAACATTAATAACTATAAATGACTAGTATGTAAGCTAAGTGATGATTAAGTTTCATGGAGTCATTGGTATGTTGTATTAAATTCAATCACATAGATAGATGTGTTAGAGAACACAATATCAGACTGACCCACTATGAGAACTCTACAAGATTATTATATGGATGTCATTAGAGTTTCTCATTACAACTATAGAGTATAGTCCTTTGACCTGAGTTCATCATGTTTCCTATAAACAGATTAGTCCACTTTGACTTGTCAAATGTCAACTGTAAAAAAGTGATTATAAAGGCATTGATTGGGTGTACTCGGAAGTGTCTAAGGATCATGGATGGAACAAGAGGGGATTTGTCCTACCTATATAACGTGAGAGATATCTCTGGACCTATCAAAGATTTGATAATGAGAAATGCATGGCAATGCTCAACAAGGAGAATGTCAATCGTTTGTTTAGTCAGTATAAATCAAAGTTCGGTAACCAAGCTTTGACTATATAAGGAGGACATTATTTCTTGCCTTATGGTCAGATCGAGATATTTGGATAAAGGGATTATAGGAATGGAGATTCCAATACAAGTGGGAGATTTTAGGAAATGTCCTGAAATCATTTATACTTTACTCTAAATAAAGTTGTAGTGTCGAAGTTCGACAAATTGTATGATATTAGGAACTATAATGTTTTGCTAGATACCACTTATAATCTACTGATTATGAATCTGTTTTTCTAATATTATATAGTCCTACAGGGTCACACACCTAAGCAAATTAGATCAAAGTATATTTGGGGTTTTGGAGATTTTATTTATATGATTAATAAAATAATATAATAATATTATATATATACATATATATATATATATTAATATAATATATATATATATACATATAAATATATATACATATATATATATGTATATATATATTTGTGTTCGTATCATCCATATATGATGGATTAGTTCACTAATGGCTAATATCAAAAGTTGTTTGTCTAATTTTGAGATCTGATCTTAAACGGCGCTAGCACCCCGATTCAATCCAGTTTGTGTGCGTGTGGATACCTGTAGAGGCACGACGCTTGGGGTGCTTAGAAACCTCGATCCAAATCCCGATCAAAGTTCTGTTGCGTATTTTCAAGTATATTCGATACCCCGTAGATAGATTCAAAGTCGATTATTTACACGGTTCTTGGGAATATGATTCGTAAATATTTTTATAAATTGTTACGAATTCCAACACCCACATCATGTGTCTTTATATACACGTTGTGGCTTACAGGAGGAGACAGTGAAACATGTATATTTCGAATGCTAATCGATTATAAAGGTCTCACAGGAATTAAAATCCTAACGAGATAATGGGTTTTTCTTGTAGGTTCTATTTATACAAATATGGCTTACTTTCTATGGAAGTATCAGCCATGTCTAATAGATATTGATCCAAATATGGTTTTCCCTTGGGCCATACAATTTATCTGGAAAGCAAGGAATACAAAAGTGTTCCAAGGTCTACAAACGGAACCCAAGGAAATACTTATGAAGATAGAGAGTGCGGCTTGGGAGGATGCACAATTCTGACAAGAGGAAACAATTGGACCATCACCTTAGCCAAACGGGGAAAATAAGAATATTAAATGTCGAGTGGATGATGCTTGGAGGAAACAGGATCCTACATCAGGAATCAGATGAGTATGCTTAGATGAGAATGGACGACCACTTCTCCTCGGAGCGAGGGGTCAATGTAGGAGTGTTTCACTATTACATGCGGTGATGGAAGCTTTGATATGGACAATGAAAGAACTACGCGATAGGACAATTGTTTGTCACTATTTTGAGACAGGATGCGCAGAATTAATCAATAGCATCCAAAATCAGGAGCTACAAGATTGGTATATAGAGTTTAATCTACATCTTTTTCACAGAGAATGAACTAGTTTTCACAGAGAATGAACTAGTCAGGCTGACTGTTGGCCCGCGAGACGCGACTTTTATTTTCTGAATGTACCTTTGTAAACACTTTCTACCATAGTTGGATATCCAGCGCGAAAGTCGATATTTAATTATTGTGTGGTCAAAAAAAAATCTTTTCCATTAAAATGCACACGCGGAACCCATATTGAAGGTATGAAATAATAAAATTGTCGAGAGTTTAAAGTGCTAGTTAAAAATTTTAAAAGTTAACAATATGTCACTATGGATGTTTTTAATGCGATTTTCCTTTATTTCATACCAGATTAAAGGTATGAAATCATAACATTTTCAAGAATTTAAAATTTTAGTGAAAAATTTAAAAATTTTAAAATATGTCACTCGTGATGTTTTTTATGCGATTTTTCTTTATTTTAAAAAATCAAGAAATTAGAGTACGCGTGTTGATGCATAACCGAGTTCTATAACATAGGTTAAAAGTATGTATGTAACTCCTCGTCCCTGTGTGCCCCATCACCCCTCTTCATGTCTGCGGGTCCACCATATCCGACAGCTGGGAGCGCTACCTCGAGGAGGGTTTATAGAGTTGATTTACTCTCCTTGCAATCACTACGCGATCTTTCCCTATGTTTTGTCGTCACTCACAAAGTTCGGAAATCACTTTCCGGAAGGTTATCCATCCTAATATTTCTCAAGCAAAAGCACGCTTAACTGTGATGTTCTCTCAGTACAAGTATAAGTGTACTTTACTGAAGTAGTAGCCAAATCAATCCTTTTAAACTCTCCTCGCACACCACTTTATCTCCATAAAACGAGGTCTCACAATGTCACTCTGAGTGGGAAACTCTTGTGCCCATTGTTCTTTTGAAATCTGTTATATAATTTAGTTTTAACATGTTTGAATTATGTGCTGCTCTGTTTGGATGTTTAGGTAACCACTACCATTTTAGACGAATCTCTCCTTCACGGTTACAAATGCGACAGTTCAATTATCGATACAGTAGAATTCTAACAATTTGTTTTTATTATGTTTGGATTTGATATGCAATCGTTTTTGTTGCACTGCACTAAATAATCATGAGATTCCATCGTAATTTAAATTTGATAATGTAGTCAAAATATTATCAACAATAGATACTATGTTTTAACCTGTGCAAAGCGAGCAATCAATATGCTTTTAAATTGAGAACAATCTATAAATTTTTCAGTCTCTTCTTCTCCTTTGAAAAAGTTTAGATTTGGGCCCTCGAGACTCACAAAAACAATACATAACCTTTCCACCTCAGTCAATGGTCCCATTATGAAGAAAATCTCAGCCCTTGAGATCTATCCATAAGGTCGAGAGCCATCAAAAAGGGGCATCTCTAATTTACGTAGACGTTGCTCACGAGTCTCCAACATCATCTGCAAACCATGTTATCCCCTCGCACCCGTATAATTTTCCAACGGAAGTGACCCACTCTGTTGAATATTGGAATCATCTTGTACCTCCTTCCAATTTCCTTTATCGGCGAAAATGATATTATGGAAGTGTGGCAGCGTTTTGCGTGATTTGGTTCAGGTTCTTATCAAGACGTTTTTCAAACGAGCCCAATCGCAGATCAATAGCTCCCTGCGATTTTGTGACCTAATGATCCAAAGCAGAACACTTTTTCGACAATTGATCATATCCACCATGAAGAGATTCCAAATCCTTAGAAAGCTCCGACATCGGTCCATGGAAAACCATCCCAGACATCAGTGTATCATGCGTAGAACCATAGAAGATCCGGCCACGTCACAAGTGCACCAATTGATAAAGTTTAAAGTCACGAACTCATTTAAACAAACCCAAATCTGGATATCTTTCTTGTATACATTTAGTTGAAAGAAAAAATTATCGTATACCCTCTAACATAATTATTTATTTTTCTTTTTAATTTATTAATTCGAAAAAGGGTTTAAAACCAATAAAATCATAGTAAGTTTAAGTATTTACAGATCCAACCAGATTAATCGGGTGACCCAGACCCAAATCAGATAATATTCGAATCATCACTTAAATTTGAGAATTAAAATCTCTAAAATAAAAAAAATCTTATTCTTCACGAAGAAAAACAAACGTGTTCTTCATCTTTTTTCTTTCTCACCCTCGCGACATCAGCTTCTTCTTCTTCCTCCTTGTTCTTCGTCCTCCTCCTTCTTCTTCTTCTTCCTCCTCCTCTTTCATCATCTTCTTCTTCCTCCATCCTTTTCCATTTTTCTTCCTCTTTCATCTCCTTACCTCGGTCTTCCTTTTCCGTCGCCTCTCTTGCAACCATCCAAAACAATTCTTCTTCCATTGTCATCTGCCTCTGTCGAATTACCTTCAGGTAAGTCTCTCTTTTGCTCTCTCTTTTTTCATTTTTGATAGTGTACTCCAAAAGCCCTAAAATCAAACAATTAGGGCTTGAAGTGGATTTGATGATATTTGAGGATGTAGGCTCAAATTGAAAGGTTACCGTATTTTCTACAGGTACAATGGCACCTCGTACAAGTTTCAACACACCTAATTTGAGGAGAAAAGCTACTGTTCCGGTTAGACGTCGGAGTCCTTCTCTGAAACCTTCTCCTTCTCTGGAACCTTCTCTTGCAACAGAGTATGAAGCAGATGGTCGTAGTGCAACGGAAGGACAAATTCAATTCCAACTCCAAAGAGAAACTGGAGAAAGCTCTGCAAATCTGAAGCCCTCAAACCACTCACCGTCATTAGATAATCAGGTACACTATGTTTTTGTGTTATGGTCTTAGTTTAAAATAGAGTTAAGATCAAACCAGCGGATGTGGTTCAGAAGAAGATCAATAGCTTTTGGAGTACACTATCAAAAAGTTTGTTTTAATTGCTTGTCGTCTAGTTGTCGTCGAGGATGATGAATAGCTTTCCAGGTTTACTTTTCTTGTTTTTAGTTGCTTGCAAAATAAGATGATTATTAAGATCTAAATGTTTAACGATTCTAGTTTATGATTTGTTTTGGAAGACTAAAGAGAATTATATGAATCTCTTTCCCCTTCTTGATTTTTATCGTGATCTAGTGATGCTATTATGATTTATTTTGTTTATGAACAAATAAGTTTAGAAGTATTTTCTCCCTTTTATGTATTTGCATTTTTATTTTTTAACAGCTGCTTTTTTTATTTTGGAACTGATTTTCACCCTTTAATGTTTGATATATTTATTTCTATTTTATATACTCATATCCAACAAATCCATATTCATGATTCTGGTAATTCTAGTAACTCTGATTTCTGGCAATTCTGATAATTATGGTACTTCTGATCTGATAATGTGATTAAATATGTGTTTGTGATGCAGGATACTAAGGAGGATGGTGAACCGCTACTGCCAGAGAAACTCTTTTTCAGCCACGAGGAGTATCAAAAGCCGTGTAAGCTTACAACCAAGGGTGATGTTTACGGTACGTTAAAGCTCTTAGGTGGTGATACATTCACTGAGACAGAGAAGAACTGGTTTAGAAGACATCCATAATTCAGTCATATATGGCATATGCCGAGGCATTCAAACCATATGACACAAGATTTTTGGATGCTTTTCCTTCGCACGGTTCGTGTAGATAAGTCTAGAGCTTGTTGGTTTGTAGTGAACGTTGTTCTGGTAAGGTACTCCATCAGAGAATATGGGTTTATCACTGGGTTAAACTACCGTAAGTATCGTGAAGACTATCAAAGTTTGGAAAGTTTTAAGTTTGTGAAAAAGCTCTTTGGGAAAACCGAAAAATAACTGTCAAGGAAGTTAAAGAGAAGGTAAAGTCAATTGGAAGTTGCAGAGATCGTGTGAAACTCATGGTTCTTTACTTCATGAGTATGGTGATCTTTCCGAGGAAAAAGCATAATCATATTGATTTCTTTATTTTAAGAGTCGTTGATGATCTTCGTGAGTGCGAAAGGTTTCCATGGGGGAGGTTGGCCTTTGAAGACAGCGTGAGTGAGATTTACTGTTCGCTGAAGCGTTTTGATGGTTCTGTGCCATCTACGTGGTGCTTTCCGGGGTTCTTTAATCCTTTGGAGGTAAGTATTTGTGATTAGTAGCTTAGTTTTTGATGATTTTGCATTTGGATAATGAAATATAAATCCTTGTGTAGTTTTTGGCGTTTGAGTGCATTCTAGATCTCAGTAGGAGGTTCCAAGAAGAGGTGTTGAATACGGACAACCATTGTTCTACAATATGTAAGCATAAATGGAAGGAAACATAGTTCAAAAGATTTCCACTACAAGAGATAAATGATGCGCTTGGATCGACAAATGTACGTAAGATATATTGTTTTGAATTCTTTAATTTTTTGGTTAATACTTTCTTGTTTGTTGGTATGTTGCTTTCTTTAAATTTAAATGAAGCTCTCTGGTTTGTTAACACTTCGTTGGTTTGTGTCTTTTTTTGTTGCGCATGATATCGTTCGCATCTTGGAACCTTAGTTTGATGCGAAAAGTATGACGGGTGAGATCATGGAAGAGTACTCTGATGATGAGATGGATCATAGCGACGTCATCATTTATATGTGGGATAGGCTTCTGAGGGTGGAGAAGAAGCCTATATGGTGGGAGGAAATGTTTAACGTGGATGTTGCTTCTCGAACACCAAGTGATCCTGTGGAGCAGCAAGAAGAAGACATTATCCCACCACTTTCTAGCAGCTCTCCAAATGTTCAGCAATTGTTAGAAGAGAAGTTGATGAATGGGATGGTTGAAGGCTTTAATAAGATTAACAAGAGGATCGATAACTTGGATATGAGGATGGTCTCTGTTAAATTAGTTGTTAGTGATCTTTTGCATACTTCAGGAGGTGAGAAAGATTGTCAGTTTGGATCGTATCGAACCCCAGGAACTGCTGTTGAGGTCAGAGAAGAATAAGAAGAAGACAAAGATGGTACTGAGGTTAAAGAAGAAGAAGAAGAGAGAGAGGCCGATGAGGTTAGAGAAGAAGAAGAAGAAGATGAAAAAGAAGAAGAAGAAGAGATAAAGGCTGATGAGGTTAGAGAAGAAGAGAGAGAGGCTGAGGTCAGAGAAGAAACAAAAATAAGAGAGGCTAAGAGCGCTGAAGAACAAAAAGATGATGGAGAAGGAGAAAAAGAGAAAGAGATGATGGAGAAGGATATGGGCAGAGGTGAATGCGCCATCATTGTCTACTATAGAAAATATGATGAAGAAGCAAAAGAAGCAAAAGATAAAGAAGTGAAAGATTGACCATCGTCGACCTATAAGGCAACGAAGAAAAAGAAGCGAAAGATGGAGCCAAAGAAGACAAAGATTGGTGGTGTACAAAGGAAATCTCCGAGGGAGCAAAGGGAAACATGTCCTTCAAAGCATGTCTCAACGCCCTATATGGAGGCAAAGAAGACAAATAGGCGGAAGAAGCTTTAGAGAAGCTTTACATAAGCTTTTTATCTAAATTTGGATTCTTATCTTTTGTTGTTTGGTGTTTGAACTTGGATGCTTTTAGGTATTGAAACTTAATTTGGGAGTTTTTTTTAGGTGTTGCATCAGAGTTATTAGGAAGAAACTGTTAAGTTTGTTTTTTTTCTGTGTTTGTTTGGTACATCTGGTACTTCTTTGTAATCATGGGCACTAGTAATATGATATTATGAAAAAGTTACATTACGTATTAGCTCAAAAAGAAATTAAAAACAATTAAAATTTTGGAAAAAAAAAATGTGCGTCGTCAAAGCCGTTTTTGGGTTGTAATCACAGTATAGCGGGCCCCTGTTACTATTTTTGTTCAATTTGTACAGGGGGCACCGTCAAAATTTGAACTCAGTAGTACCCAGAATCGAAATTGTACAATATGAACACAATTGTATTTTGACATATTACAAATATAACTAAATGTACTCAACCGAAAAATTATTTTTAGTAGTAGTACCTGAGATTTTTGCTATTTAAAATACATATACTATGAATTCAAACAAAAATATTTTCTAAATTAGCATATTTGCAATTTTCCGAGAACAATATGACAATTTCACAAAGTAACCTTAGAGGTATAAGGAAAATTGAAGGAAAACATTGAACTTTGAAGATAAATTTTTAAATATTATAAATTATACTAACATAGGATTAACACATTGAAGTTATGTACCAATAAATTATTATAACTAGTAATAAGAATTTTAAAAGGGTAAATGAATTAGAAAGAATATGTAACTTTAATGAAACACAGAAGTACCATAGTTACTAGCAGTACTGGGATAGAAAGTTCGACAAAACGAAGAGGTAAATAAACCTTGTTTCACCTGTTCCATTTAGTGGCACAATGACATAAGAAAAGAAGCTCCAACATGGAAAAAGACATTACAACACGAGAAAAGATAATCAACTACTCGAATTTTGCAAACTTCTCCTTCGTCCATTCTCTCCGACTGATGGGAACCTTGTTGTTTGAGTTCTTCCTCGTTTAGTATCATGATCAGGTGGAATCACGATCAGCTCTCGGATAAGGCTTGGAACCATCCAATGAAACTTATATGGAACTAGATAAATCGTCCTAGTATACGCATGTGTCCACCACTCCAACGAATAATATTTCGAGAACAACATCCATAACGGGATTTCCTTTTCCCTCAGTATAATAGCAGCGGTTATCCCATGCACACATGGATATTTGTCTTTATCAAAATGCTTGCAACTACAACTTTTCCTTTCCAAGTCAACCAAATATTTTTTTTCCGTCGCTTCCCATCACACTATATTCAAGAAAATAGTCGTTTAGCTTTTCAAGATGCAAGAGATTTGCTTTTGTAAGATTCTCGTGCAATTCCTTATCCATAATAGGCACCAATTTTCGTCCAATGGATGTTTCTGCACTACTCTTTCTATGTTTGCTAAATCATTTAGCCAATTTTTCAAGGATCTCATCAATCATTGATTGCAATGAGTACTTCTTTGCATTGACAAAAACACCATTAATAGATTCAGCTTGGTTAGTAGTGTCTATGCTGTATCTATCTCCCGGAAAGTAGCATCTTGGCCTTCTACTCATTTCGACACTCTATGTAAATACTCCGCAGCAGCAGGAAACATCTCACTAAACTCACCATAAAGTTTCATAAACTCAACCTCTATATACACCTTAGCGCATTCTTGGAACTTCTTAACCGCTGCCTCTTTGTGAACGTTAGAGACGTGAGCTTTCATATTCTGAGACAAATGATAAGTACAGAATCGATGATGAGAATTGGGGTATACCTCACGTATTGACTTGATGAGGCTTTTATTCTGATCGGAGAGAAAAACTAATTCTGGTACATCTGGTACAACTCCTTTCAACTTTTGAAAAATCCAAGTCCAACTTGCATCTTTCTCACCATCAACTACACCGAAAGCAATCGGGTAATGGTGATGCTCAGGATCTTGGGCTGTAGCAACAATAAGAACTCTGCCATACGCATTCTTAAGGTTAGTTCCATCCACAATGATTACCTTTCTGATTACTTGAAAGCCTTCAATGCAAGCTCCCAATGCGAAGAATAGGTACTTGAATTTCTTGTCCTCATCCATTTCGATATGAACGACTGTTCCCGGATTCATCTTCTCCAATATATATATATATATACGAGTACAACATCGTATAACTTTTCTCTGGACTACCCTTCACCGCATTAGCCGCTTGTTTTTTTCCTCTCCATGCGACTTTAACACCAAGTGTTCCTTACACAATGTTCATGAGGTTGTTTGGAGTTGGAGTATCAAACCGACCCAAATAATCTTCACAAAAAAATTGATGCAACTAAGCGTGGCGTCCCTTTCCTTTTATTTTCTCTTGTACTTGTAGTTGATCGAGAACACGTATGTTTGCTGTTGTACGTTATAATCGAAAAACTCTTTGAATTCCTAAGTTGAGCAGCTCGTAAAGCCCACTTGCAACCACTCTCGCCCTTTAATTCACAACATTTCACTACATATAACTTCGTATCTGACTTGACAATATCGAACTGAAAACAATTCTTATGAGCCGCTTTTTCAACTACATCTATGACATCTACCTTAAATTCGAATTCTTGGCATATACACAAACCCAAACCATCTTCCGATTCAATACTTTCGGATTGATCACCTTCTTCCCAATGTGTAACCTTAACTCGATAATTATCCATGTTAGGTACCTCTTCCCCTAAAACATTTTCTTCATTTTCTCCATTGTCCATCACGTCGTAATTTACTACAGATGGTCCATCTTCGTAACGCATCATCAAACCATCATTAGCATTCGCTTCCTCTATCTCTTGCCCGCAATCTCTATTTTCCACATACTCATGATTTTCCTCGCATCCTTGAATTGCTTCAACATCAATGATATTCTCCTCTACATGCAAAATGCTTCTACGTTGATCTTTATCAACCTCCATCAAATAAACATAAAGATCATCGTCGCCCATAATATATGACGGAAACTTAGGTGCTAATGCCATTGGAATGTAACTGATCTTTACGTGTGTCGTAGCTTCATCCACCTTTATTTTCTTGCGTATCGCATCAACCAACCCTATGTAAGTGACCTTCTCGAGAGGCATCCTCATCACTGGAAACTTAGGTGCTAATGCCAATGGAATGTAATTGATATTTACGTGTGTCGTAGCTTCACCCACCTTTATTTTCTTGCGTTTCGCATCAACCAACCCTAAGTAAGTGTCCTCCTCGAGAGGCATCCTCATCACTAAAGTATGGGTCACTTCTTCTTTTAAAATCCATCGTAACTTTTCCTCGTTCAAATAGTGTCCTCCATATTCAAAGTGTATTATTGTTGTGCAACGTTTATTCATTGTCCCTGAGAAAGATTTACAAAGTATTCGATTTACTAGTTAACCACATTAGTATAATCCATCACGACTTAGTAATACCAATATTACCAGTAGTGACTCAGTAATACCAATATTATCAGTAGTTCCAGATCTGTACGATTAATATTTTTGATTTTCATAGTTATGACCTAATTTTTTTGGATTACTCACGTTTAAGCTTTGATTGAACAACTAATATGCACATAATAACATTTATTGACTCTTATCACATAAATATGAAGTTTATAAGAAAAATGCAATATGAAAACTACTTAATTTCATTTTAAATTTGAATCCCTCTAACTCTACGTAGAGAAATTTCTTGTTCTTGTATCAAATCACCACAAACACTTTTTTAAATCTAACTTTAAAACGACAACACTATAAGCAAAATAGAAAAGAACAAAAAAAAATCAACTTGTAATATGAAAAAAGAAGAAGAAGAAACAAAATGAAGAAACAATCGTTGAATGAGATTGTAAGAAGAAGAAGGTGGGTGAAGTGCGTGGGGTGGATGGTGGGAAAAATTAAATGACAAATATTTTTTTAATTTTATTTTAGATTTTAATATTTTTTATTTGATGTTGTAGAAAGAAAGTATAAATTAGGGATTACACATTAGAAAGGGTATATGGAATAATGAAGTGTATGTGGAATAAATTGTGGTCAAATAAGGGTAGACAAGAGTTGAGTCCCCCAAATCTGAACTTGTTCTTATTGAAATAGAAAGAGATACAAAGATGAAAGATAGAAGATAGAAATAGAGAATCTAAAAGTTAGAAGTTCTCCCAATCAGATCGTAAATGATCTGCCCATTGATGACCAAAGTCACCAACCGAAAATCTTCATCTAGCATAAAACCTAAATGAAAGAGATAAAGCAGCTTTTAAAGCTCTCATTACAGATTCCAAACGAGCTAGAGTCTCTCCTTTAGTTGATATCTCCTTTATAGCAAACTCTTAAGAACGTATCAAATTCGTCCCTCCTCTTTTTCCATGGTCAATTGTTGCCACCGTTGAACTACCGAAATCAGTTCATACACAACTAGTTTGACACCTCTTCGCCCTGAGCGGTGTACCCCACTTCCTCTGAATCGGGAGAAATGGGAATCAGGGCCTAGTGACCCCGAACCCTCTCTTCGATAGACGAGATCGAAGACCCAACATCCTTGCACTTCTTCACGTGGCTGGACATTTTGTCCATGTTGAAGTCGTAGGAGTAGTTGGAAAGTTGGGTGCGCCATAGAGCGCCCACCAAACCACGACATTCGCGGTACTCTCCGAAGGACTGTTGAGCGCACTTGTACTAGTCGACGTCCGCTGCAAACTAAACTGGACGATCAACCACAACAGAGGCGACCTCAGGCTTTCTGCGCCTATACGCACGACGAACTTGTGACGCTTGATTTCACGCAAATTGCTTTTCAAGAAGAGAAGCCGCTTCGACCTCCTTCTTCAGGCGGGCGTTCTCTTATTCAAGTCTCTTGGCCTTGAACCGAGCCGTCTGCGCCTCTAATTTATTCGCCCTAAGGGCCTCGTCAGTCACGTGGAGACCCTGCATAAAAGGAATCCCTTAAAAGATTAGGAGCGATGTCACTTGAACGATTTAAATTATATCGTGTGCACGAAAACTAACCCCCATGCAAAAACGCGAGGCCTCTGTATATTGCCACGACCTAACGAATCCCGTACCACCCGCGGGTTGATGCATCGGGGCATCAAAAGAAGAAAGAAAGGCGTCAAAGTGTGACCCTTCTCCGAGAAGCGGCATCGAGGGTTGACTCGGACCGCTTCTGTCTCCACCGAGGAGATCGTGGAACCACGCCCCCTTGGATGGTCCCTCCTGTCCTCGGCAACATCACCCCCATTAGCGGACGCACGCTCGTTCAGGGAGACCTCTCTCTCTCCAAGTCGGGAGGCATCTCGTACGGAGTGAAACCATTCATGGTCGGTTCTAGCTCCTCTTCCCGAGATCGCGTCGGGCTGAGTCCGATTCTTATGATACGTAACCGGTTGTGTACTAGCTGCGGGGAAAAGTAACCCCAGTAGCTGCCTCGGAGAAGGTCCCTAACAACGTAAGTATCTTCCGGATGCAGGGGAAGGGGATCCAAAACTGCAAAACAAAAGAATTATCAAATATAGGCAAACAAAAATAAAACGGTCATAAAGCGATACCCGCGGGACCCCATTTACGCCTAAAAGAATAAATGTATTTGCCCTCGATAGAGGCACTGTCTAAACGAACAAAGAAGTATCGCTTGCTCCTATTGTGAAAATTGGACGTAAACGATCGGATCACCGATATATGGTTCCTTGGCTTGAGGCAATATCGAAGCGACAGACGCGTGGCCGTCGGAGATAAAAAACACCACTAGATAGTTGATGCTTATGTCCATTCCTCATTCGTAACCCAAAACCAAGAGTTCAACAAGGGGTTGGAGACTGGTGGGTGAGAGCTGACCGATCGATAAACCATAGTGGTCCAAAAATTGGACTATGATCCCCGAAATAGGAAACCACAGTCGGCAAAACAACAAATGTGTCTCGTTGCACGTAAAGAAACCATGAGGTGGAGAATCACCATCCTCTCTGACCCTCAGCATTCGGAACTCCACCTCCTTCGGAACTCGACAGAAATACCGGATGACGGCGAGGAATGATTCTCGACACTCGCTCGGCCTACTGGCGTCCTTTTTGAAGGTCGGTCTCGCCGAACACCATGAGTCGGGTGGTGGAGTTTCGATACCACACGTAATGCGCCAATATTTCCTTGCTTCCTTTGGATCGACCGAGTATGGCACGAATTCGATTTTTGGTACAACGCCACTTTCCCGACCTCCTAGGCTTTCGGGGTCAAAAATCGACGGCAAAGCATTTGCAGAAACTAGATCATTCGAAGTCATAACACAAAAGAGGAGAGAGAGATGGAAAAGATAAGGAGTTTTTTTTTTACCTTAAGAAATTTTTTCTTGTGAAAATGAGCAAATGGAAAATTTGGAAAGTTACTTCTCTTATTTATAGAAAGAGAAATTTACTATTCATCTTCGGACTTTTTAGCCATCGATTCTGCCTAACTTACCTAACGTGCTTTAAAAGTTCGCAAGAACATTCCAACGATTCTTGCAAACTGGGGGGCTAACTGTTCGGGTCAAAAATGGTCACGATGAAATTGAAATGGTTACAATTCCTAAAAGCATAACAGAAACATCGCCTCTCTTTTGGAAAAGAAAATCGTAAGCGGATTATCAATTCCGAGGCTCTTACCATCTAGCCTTCTACAAATTTTTCACCAAGGAGTCCATGGTCAATTTAGGCCTGCTATGAACACGACAAGTAATGGGAATTTCGCTAGCTTATCAACCGAACAAGGTGAGAAGCTAGTTGAAAATTTGGCAAGAAGCTACCATGAAGAAAATGGCTATGATAACCACTCAAGAGGGTATAATAAGCGCTATGAGGAGATGAGTGCTAAGATTGAGAAACTTGCAAAAGTTTGTGAAGAAGCGCTTAGTTATCCCAAAGAGAAAGATTCGACTAAAGAAGCTCCAAATGGCCAACAAGAGAAGGTTAATTTTGTTCAAGAAGGCTACAAGGGGTATTATTCCCAAAAAACTTCACAAAGAAGGGTACATGAAGAGAAACCTTCTATCAAACAAAATCCTATAAGGTAGATGAGATTAAAACCATGTTAAAGATTCTTGTGGTTGAGAAGGATGATTTCAAAACGGGAATGTTTGAGAAGATAGACATGATCGACCATAAGTATCACAAAGACTTCGTGAAGCTAAAAGAAAAGTATGAATCTTTTGCCTCTTATGCGAAGGAGATGACATACAAGCTAGCAGAGCAAGCTTCTATGTTGGAATCTCAAGAAGGAAAACTTCCCGTAAAGTGTGAAGTGAATCCTAAGGAGTTTTGTCAAGCCATAACATTGAGAAGTGGAAAGCAATTGCCACCAAGTTCTCATGAGGAGAACCTTAAAGAGGATGAGGAGCAAGTTAAAGAGGTTCCTATGGAGGAAGAGCTTCAAGAGGAAAACCAAGGAGACAAAATTCCTAAAGAACCTAAATGGAACTTGAATCAACAAGAGAAAGCTACAAAGGTCGTAGCTCCTCCACGTCCAAAACGGGAGAAAAAGAAGGAGCCAACCGACACCGACATTCCCAATGATGAATTGAACCTACCATTTCCTGGTCGTTTCAAGAAACAAATCCTCAAAGCCAAATACAACAAGATCAAGGATCAACTGGGAGATCTCATGGTTACAATACCATTTATGGAATGGTTTCAAGATCAACTGGTAGTCAACAAGGTTTTAAAGGATATAGTCACCAAAAAGAAGAGGATCGACAATTTGATGATGATGATGGACCAAGAGGGTAGTGAATCTACTCAAAACACAACCCAAAGTGAAAAACCTCTTGAGCCAAAATCTATCCCCAAGAATGGTGATTTGGAGAAATCCGACAAACCTTGCTCAATTAGTCAGATTGTTGAACAAGATGCCTCATGTGATGCCAAAACTAAGGAGAATGTGGTTTCTTGTGAGAAGACCAAGAATGAGAAACCTAAGGATGTGAAGCAAAGCTCAACTCCAATCATACTCGTTGACTCTTCACCATAGAAAATACTTCCTTATACAATCACAAGCGTGGTAAAAGACGTTGATAAGAAGGGAGTGCCTCTTAACCCCACTCATTTTCCTACTACGACTTCAACTCCAACAAAATGTGTCGAAGGAGTGATTGATTATCGAGTTAAGTGTAATGGTTTTCCAAAACCTTTTGCAAAGGTAAAAATCATAGTTACCAAGGAGATGAAGGAGAAAGGTGAAGAAGGGATTAATGCATTGATGAAGAAGATTCTTGTCATTGAGCTTCATGACCCACCATGGAAGTCAAAAGAACCTCCTTGGCCAACCTTGCCAAAAGCCTAATCTCATACCCAAGGTCGAGCTATATAACTTAAACAAGCGCACTTAAGAGGCAATTTCATGAATATCCTTTTCTAAATATTCTCTTTAAAGTTTTAATGCTTTAAGTCTTTAATTTTCAATAATTGAGGGTTATGTCTTGAAACAACCTTTTTTCAATGCCATTCTTTTTGCTCTAAGCTTAGGTACCAAAGGAGAACCATTCGAAGCAAGAATCAAATGCCAAGAAGGGAAATGAAATTAACACTTCCAATGAGCCAAAATTACTCAACACTTATACAATTTCCTAATGGCTAAGGTAAGTCTTCTAAAATCAAGAAAAATAAAGTTTGCATTTCACCAGTTTAAAACATCTTCAAGAGTGATTTTGCAAAAACTTGTTTTAAAGAAAGTTAATACCTTTGATTCAATTACAAACTTTTGGTCCTAGTTTTTACAAATGCAAGAAAAAAAAAAATTTCCCCTCTAATTCTAGATTTCAAAGTTGGGTTATTTTGCAAAAATTTTCAAGGAAATAAAGTATTCTGAAAACCTAGGGACCAATTTGCAAATAACTTTCTACACTTTCACTCTTAACCACTACTTTTCACACTCTCTTTTCTCTCTCCTCTTTTTACTACCATCGAAATATCTCTTCTTCATATGTGAGGAGAAAGTTTTGATTTTATATGAGAGAATTTGTGTGAAAGTTTTAGATTTTTTGATTCTTCTAAGTTGCATTCAATCTCATTTTCTACATTCCATTCTCTTCCAACATCAAGAACAAGGTATGAAAATTTCAAAACCCTNTTTTGATTTCTATGAGTATGAGGATTTATTGATGTTTTGTGGAATTCTTGAGTAGAAAGAGCTTAGTTGCAAAATTTTTTTTGGGTTATAATCAATTGGAAACAACGTGAAATGCATGAATCAAAATGTGTTCTTGAAGTGAATAGTTTTTGAAATTTTATTTTTGGGAGAACTTGCATTTGTTGGTTCATATGTGAAATGGGTGCTAGATATGCTTAGAATCATGTA
>OVAN01000891.1:0-48537 GCA_900406275.1 Anastatica hierochuntica | reverse complement strand
TTTTTTATCAATTAATTTATTAAAACTTCATATACGGCCTAAATATGTGGACTAGCCGCTATAAAATCTCTATTATCTAAAGAAACGGAGACAAAAAAGGTTCCTAACCTCTTTGACCATCATCCTATGTAAGTGAACGATGCAACTATGCATTAAAACGAGATTGTCATATTTTTTTTGAATTTTCATCAAAATCAGTGGGTTAACCCCTACGAAAATATAGAGTTTTTTGGTAAATGCTCTATATACTGAAGTTTCTACTCTTTAGTGTTGTTTAAAAATTTCTTACCACATTCTACATTTATATTAATCTATGCTAATCTTTCTTTAATGGTAAATGGGCATCGTTTCTATTTTTTTAACAATTAAATAATTAAAACTTCATATACGGCCTAAATAGGTAGACTAACCGCTATAAAATCTCTATAATCTAAGGAAACGGAGACAACAAAGGTTCATATGGCCATCGTATTAACGAGTGTTTTAATAAAACTACATATTTCACCTAAATCAATGGACTAACCTCTATAAAATTTATATTTTATTTAGAAACGGGAACAACTAAGGTCCCAAACCTCATTAATCTTCAACATATATCAGTATTAGTCTATTAGATGCATCTATGCATTAAAACAAAAATCTAATATTTTTAATTTATCTTAAAATATGTGGGTTAACCCCTATATTAAGATTCATTTTTCCGAAAAATGAGATATATGTGTTGCATCACTAAGTTTAGCCTCTTTAATGTTGTGTAAAAAAACATCTAACCACATTCTAATTTTTTTTAATTTATGCTAAACTTATATTCATAGTATATGAGCATTGTATTAACGAGTGAATTAATAAAACTACATATTTCACATAAATCAATGGACTAACCTCTATAAAATTTATATTTTATGTAGAAACGGGAACAACTAAGGTCCCAAACGTCTTTAATATTCAACCTATGTCAATATTAAATTCATTTATGCATTAAAACAAAAATATCATATTTTTAATTTTTCTAAATAAATGTGGGTTAACCTCTACGAAAAGATCCATTTTTCCCGAAAAATGAGATGTATATGTTGCATCACTAAATTTAGCCTCTTTAATGTTGTGTAAAAAACCCTTTACCACATTCTAAATTTCTTTGATTATTTTATAATCAAAAAATACTAAAAGTTGTTCTCTAAGGAATCAAATAAATTTAACAAAAAGAAAAGAAAACACAAAAATTGAGTTTAAATTATATTTGTTTTAACACAAATGTTAATTATAATATTTGGTTTTACCATTTCTAAAAAATGAAAACAACTACAAAATACAATAGTCCAGTTTAGCTATTGTATGTGAATAAATTGATGTGTATCGATTTTTTGAATTTTTTTTAAAATGAACATCTTATTCGATGATCACGATGAAATAAATAAAATGAAATAGATTAACTAATCGGCTAAAGTTTTCAAATTAATTTTGAATATAATTTTTAATTTTTTTGGCTAATTGAAATCTCATATTTTATGCATAGTTTTGTTATACGAAAAAAATAAGTGATACTAATAATCCAAAAAGATTTAACAACGAGTTAGATGATAATCTTGAATGGTGGACACAATTTAGAAAAGAGCATGAGATTTAATAATCGTTAAAACAATATATTACATGAAAAGATTAACTAGCATATAAACTAAACAAAACTTTGAAAATTCAAGTTTCCACTAAAAATAATACTAAAACATAAATATTCGTAAAAATGATGATAAATAAGTTTAAAAAACATATCTCGCGCGGATACTCGCCTAGTATATAACAACACAAACAAAACCCCTTTTGTTTTGTTGCTATCTTATCACAATAAGATCTTGCACTAACATTTCACATTTAACACAATTTGATTTGTTAAATTTAATTCTCTAGTGAATGTTTTAGCAAAACCATAAAACTTCATACATAGAAAGGAGACAAGTAGTAGTGAAAACACACCATTACAAAACTTTTCTTCAGTGAGCTTTCTTACATTCCAATACAATAAAATATATATGTACCTATGAAACTGGACTTAGATAGATCATAACATAACACATTCGAGAAACCGTAGATACAGAGCTTTTCTTACAGTGATTTTTTGCTTTGATTGAATGAATTGTTGGTGATACAAAACATGATTGCTAGTTCTTCTTCAGATGATGTTTCTGAGCAGCTAGTAGTCTCTCTGATCAGACAGTTTTTTCACAGTGATGCTACGGAAGACAATGTTACCGAACTTGGGATCAACATATGGTTCCTTCTCTCTATTTCTTCATTTTGGCTAAAGAACGACAACACGGGAGAGTTAGTTTTTTGAGAAATATTGCGATGCAGAGAGATTAGATGATACCTTGAAGCATCACCATGATCCCCAATATCTTTAGCTTCTTCATTTATTGTACCCGAATCAGATTCGATTCCATAAGGAAAGTGGAATTGCTCTGAGAATAATGTAAACAATCTTTTAGATAATTATATGCTAGAATGAGCAAGCATTAATATTAGAAAGCTTACCGTTCGTGTGACCAAAAACATTCTTGCATCCTATGCATCTGCAGTTCGATGAGCATCCTACTTCCATCTTTAAAAGAAAAAGTCATTGTAATCCAATGGTTCAGAAGAATGAAGGAAGTATTATTCAAGTGAAACTTAAGTTATACCATATAGCATTCGCAATATTTCTTTAAGCAGCCTGATTTCTTGCAGTTGCATCCTCTCGCATGTCTTGCTGAAGCAGGAGTTTTGCTGTTCTCGTCCTGCGGTTGTAATATAAACATGAGATACAGGATCAACACTCAGTATGATCTCAGTCTTACTTTCATCAGCTAATCAAGACAAGTCAATGAAGTCTATTTCTCATTGTCGATCTCATCTCTTACCCCGAAATCTACAGACGAATCGGAAGTTGAAACCACTTTTGAAGCAAAAGCTAATGGGTTGCGAGCTTCAATCTGCTGACGAGTTTTCATAACTATGTCTTCGTGAATGGGTTTATTGAAACAATTTTGACATGAACAAGGGTCAACACAGTATAAACCAGCAGCAAAACAATCACAATACCTGCCGATGAAACAAAACACTATCAAGTGATAAGAAGGTTTTTGGCATTTGGTAGTAACGGGAATGATTGTAACGACAAAACTTACAGCTTCAAGCATTTGGATTTCCTACATTTACAGCGCTTACAGCTGCTAGATCCGTCAAGTATTTGAGAGAAGTTCCTGCGTTAATCAGTATTTCAGAGATAAGTTCGTTATTCATGGTACAACCTGTAACCAGAACTTAGGAAATACATTCTCACCTATTTTCTATCGGCATGTCTTTGTCAAAACATTCTCCTTCCATGGATATCTCAGGTGCCTTCTCGTTTATTTTGTTATCACAAGAAACCAAATCTCTTTTCATGGAAAATGGAGTAGAGAATTCATCTTCAGTATTATGAGGAAATGCTGTCGGACCATGAGGAAGAACACGAGCATCTTTCAAAGATAATTTAGAGCCGTCAGTTGAGATCGATGGATTCACAAGACCATTCAAGTGCAGGCCAATCTTTCGTGGTAGAGGATCAAACCCATCAGTATCTTGTTTGCTGGAGTTTAGACACTTTTGAGGACTATGAACTTTGTTGATAGATGTGAAATCAAGAGGAAGATCATTTGTGGAATCACGCAAAGGTATCTTTTTGTAAGATACTCCCACATCAAAAGTCAAGCAGCGTCTGCGAACACTGCGTTGCTGCAGGAGTAAGTTTATAGTTATTAGCAAAGTTCTGCCTTAAGTCCTAATCAACACAGAAAAAAAGAAAAAGAAATTTCACCTTACGAGTGGACTGGGGGCCTGTTTCGTGCTTGTCTTCAGCTTTCGCGGTTGAATCAATAGCTGGAACATTGGATGTGTTACAGAGAGTGATGTCTAGAGCTCCAGCTGAAACTTGTACGCTGCAAGAACCACCACGATCTTCTACATTCCCAGAGTTATTATAACAGAGTGAAAACTGCTGAGTCACAGAAGCAGAAGAATGAAATCTAGGATCTACGATCTTTGGATCCTGTTGCTTGTTGTTCTGGATATCAGAGAGACGAGACCTAATCTCAACTTCCATTTCTTCAGTTTGAAGTCCACCATCTAAATCAGCATCAAACTCAGGTGGATCACTAGGCCGTCTACATAACTCATCAGATTGATGTATCGATTCCACTCTTCCTATTCCGTTTTCTGTATCAATGAGAGCTTCGTCACAAGAAACCATTTCAATATCACAACCATCATCCCTTTGATTTTTCAATGAATTTGCCAACTCAATAGCTAAGCTTATCTGCTCCTTAAACGGCTTGGTTTCAGACACATTCTCCAACAGCGCAGGTCTACGCGTAAGCTTCTCCTCACGGAGACCAGATATCTTGATAGCTTCACGAACATCCGGGGACTTTTTCACACCCTCGGCGAGAACTACTGGACTCGGTAGATCAAGAGAACGATGCCTGAAACATACCCAGTCAACAATACAAGTATCAGCCAACAACAAATCTCTTCTCCTATCGACGAAACAAGTAAAAAAAAAACACAAAACTCAAGTTACCTTTTGATGGAGAATCTCGAATCTCGGTAAGAGTTTATCTGAGGTGAAGTAAATAACGATGATGGAGAAGTAAAAGCTAATGAGTGTAAGATATTATCAGCTCGAGGAGCTGCTTTTACTTGCTCTATCGGAGAGAGATCATTAATGTATTGAAAAAATGGAGAATCCTGCAAAAAAATCATCGGATCAAAGTAAGAATCGAACTCATTGCAACTCAATTCAACAGCGAAACACAGATCTACAATGTTCCATTTACAGAAAACTAAAGAACGAAACGAGTAACCCTAGAAGAAGATACCAAACAATTAAAAGTCAAAATCGACTCAAGGAGATGAATAATTAAGCCGGAGAAGACGATCGGAGACCTAATCTAAACCTTAAAACTACGGAACAAAGCAGTGATTACTCCGATGAATACATGCGGCGATTTCAGGAAAAACATTTCACATTAAGAAATGGATCGAAATGAATTTTCGTAAGTAGAAAGTGGAATTGAGAGAGGAAGAAAACCTCGAAGTTGCGGAAGGAAACGGCGGAGATTCGGTTTTTCTCCGGTGTGTCCATCTCCGGCGAGGGTTTTTTTTTTCTCACTGCGTCGTACTTCACCAAATGTCGCTTCCTCGCAAAATCTCGAATCCGTCAGATGCAAGCGACAAGATACAGTGAAAAAGAAGAAGAAGAAGTTGATCGGAATCTGAAGAAGAAGAAGAAGAAGAAGAAGAAGAAGAAGAGAGACGGTGGAGATTTCAATGGAGGAGGAGCGGGAAAGCGGGAAACAGTAATGTGAAAAGTCGTGATGGGTTAGTTTCTTTCTCTCTCTCTCTCTACAACCGCATTAAAAATTAAAATTTTATTTAATTAAAATTGAGAAAATAACTACGAATAAGGCCCATGGGCTTTTCACTCGAGGCCTTAAAATCCTAAAAGGCCTGATAAGAAACTATATTAGTTTTTTTTTTTTTTTTCATTTAAAGATATTTATTTATTCGATACCAAACTTTTTCATAAAAACCCTGCAAAGACTAAGTTTTTTCGAAGCCACAAGCAGACAAAGGATTATTTTTCGGGGAGCAAACAACCAATAAAAGTAGAAAACCATCCAATATCAAACCGATTAAAATATAAGAAAAATCAGATAATAACTATCTAAGAATCAAATAGCAACGATTGGAGGAAAAGTGAGACTGAGCACCGCGAACCGAGTTTTATGGAAGATGCAACAAAGCCTGAACTAATTATATTTCTTCCGGAAAGAAGCCACGAGCAATAACGGAGAAAAAGAAAAGATCTAGGTGTCATACCAATACTAATGCATTGAATTCCATCAAAAATCTACAATTATATATGCTTAGACGAAAGTGCTGTTAGGATGAATGATCTCCGAGAAAGTCTTCGTGTTGCATCTTTTAAATGCGGAAAAATATGAATTAAAGTTATACAAGCATGAAATAAAGAAACCATATTGGGCCTCATTTTTTAAAATAGACCCAACTAAAAAGAGAATTAAAATTATAGTTTAATCCGAATCGGATAGGCTTTGATAATATAAATTAAAACCCAAACCAAAAAAAAAAAAAAAGTTCACACCAACCCCTGAAACAACACAGTTACACCACACAGTTTATGCGGAGAGAAAATGCATTGACATCATCACCATCGCAACAAGTTTTGCCCATTTCTTCTTCCTTCTTCCTCTTATCTCTTTTTGCCTAACTACGAAGAAAACACCGATGAATCATTAGCTTTTATCTAACTTTATTGTCTATGGCTTCTTCAATCGTTTTTGCTTCAACTTCAGCTACTGGGTTTCTCTCTTTTCCTCCATTGAAAACTCGGAGATTTCAATTTCATGTTAGTTCTTCATTAGAAAGTGATGTTTCAGACATGAGTGTTAACGGTAATAAAACCCAAAACTTTAAAAGATTGAATATTTATTGTCTCCTCTGTATTAAGTTGATTCCTTTGGATGTTTTGGATTCTGGGTTTTTCTTAATGGGATTAAAGGGCTTAGCTTTATGCTTCAAAGTTATGAACACTTTTGATAGAAAGATGAAAACTCTTGTTGCTTCTCTTTGCTTAAAGGCAAAGTCCTTAGTATTGTGGAAATGGAGAAATAAGTTGTGATTTTGTTTATATAATCAGTAAGTATCAATGGGAAGAATCAAATGATTTTGTTTTAAAGATTGAATCTTTATTGTCTCCTCTGTATTAGGTTGATTGCTTTTGATGTTTTTGGATTCTGGGTTTTTTCTTAATGAGATTAAAGGGCTTAGCTTTATGCTTCAAAGTTATGAACAATCCCACTTTAGATAGAAAGATGAAAAATCTTGTTGCTTCTCTATGCTTAAGGCAAAGTCATTAGTATTGAAGAAATGGAGAAATAGGTTATGGTTTTGTTTGTATAATCAGTAAGTATCAATGGGAAGAATCAAATGATATCTGAAAGTCAAGCCTTTTTCGATTCGAGGTTTCGTGTTAGATAAAGTTTCATTCTTTGTGTTATATGAATGCAGCTCCAAAGGGGTTGTTTCCTAAAGAGCCTTTACCGTATAAGGGACCAAAGCTTAAAGTGGCTATAATAGGAGCTGGACTTGCAGGCATGTCTACTGCTGTAGAGCTTTTGGATCAGGGTCACGAGGTTGTTTGATCGCTCGCTTTTCGTTCTTTTTAACCTTCGATTTGGTTAAACAAATTTGTAACCTTTGTTGTTGTTGTTATTGTTTCAGGTGGATATATATGATTCAAGGACATTCATTGGTGGCAAAGTTGGTTCATTTGTAGATCGACAAGGGAACCATATCGAAATGGGACTACATGTTTTCTTCGGATGCTATAACAATCTCTTCCGTTTGATGAAAAAGGTTTTTTTGTTTTCTAAACCGTTCGCTTGATGATTGAAACTTATACTTATGTATGAGTGTTTTGTTTTGTGATGTAGGTAGGTGCTGATAAGAACCTTCTTGTCAAAGACCATACACATACGTTTATAAACAAAGACGGCACTATTGGAGGTATGATTCAGTTTTATTATTCTCTTGCTATGATCGCCTCTGTGATTTCATTGTAATGAGATGTGCGTACAACTTGCAGAGCTTGATTTTCGGTTTCCTGTTGGAGCTCCAATTCACGGTATTCGTGCATTTTTGGTCACAAATCAACTCAAGGTAATAAGTCAGACTCTTGGATTCGTTTCTTTAGAGACATCTCAATCTTTAGATTCGTGACAGTGCACTCTTGGACTAACGGCTTGTTCGTGTTTTGACTGAATTTAGCCGTATGACAAACTAAGGAATTCACTTGCTCTTGCGTTAAGCCCAGTCGTTAAAGCTCTTGTTAATCCCGATGGAGCAATGAAAGACATTCGCAATCTGGACAGTGTAAGAATGATAAAATAACCTCTGGTTCCTTCTCATTTCCATGACTATTTATGTTCTCTAAAATTTTCGACGACACTTTTGTAGATAAGTTTCTCGGATTGGTTCCTATCGAAAGGTGGGACACGAGCAAGTATCCAGAGAATGTGGGATCCTGTTGCTTATGCACTCGGTTTCATTGATTGCGATAACATGAGTGCGCGATGCATGCTTACCATATTCTCATTATTCGCCACCAAAACAGAAGCTTCTTTGTTGCGTATGCTCAAGGGCTCGCCTGATGTTTACTTAAGCGGTCCTATTAAACAATATATTACAGATAGAGGTGGCAGGTGTGTGTCTGTTATTATCTATGACTATAATAACGGATGCTCAAATTCATTATCTCATCGGCTTCTATCTTGTCTTCAAAAACAGAATTCATCTCCGGTGGGGTTGCAGGGAGATACTTTACAATAAATCAGCAGATGGAGAAACTTATGTCACCGGACTAGCAGTTTCCAAGGTGAAATTTATAGCTTAAATGTAGAGAAAGCTTGAAACTTCGATATGAAAGTTGATAACATTTCGTAGTTTATTTTCAGGCTACGAACAAGAAAACCGTGAAAGCTGATGTATACGTTGCAGCATGTGACGTGCCTGGAATCAAAAGGTTACTTCCAAAAGAATGGAGGGAGGAGTCTCGGTTTTTCAATGATATATATGAACTCGAGGGAGTACCCGTTGTTACTGTACAGCTTCGATACAATGGTTGGGTCACTGAGTTACAAGACATTGAACTAGCTAGGTTTGTTTCTCAAAAATCCTATGTTGTGTGTTGGATAGCGACGATGGTGATTGTAAATTGTCTTGTGTTACGGAAAATTGTAGGCAGTTGAAACGAGCGGTTGGTTTAGATAACCTTCTCTACACTCCTGATGCTGATTTCTCTTGCTTTGCGGATCTTGCATTAGCTTCGCCTGCGGATTATTACATCGAAGGACAAGGCACTTTGCTTCAGTAAGAAACAATAGCCTTTTTTGGTCTACAAATTAGCATTTCTCGGTTTCCTCAACCCGATTTGTACATTTGCAGGTGCGTTCTAACGCCAGGAGATCCTTATATGCGATTAACGAATGATAAGATCATAGAGAAAGTAGCAATGCAGGTATAAAAATGGTTCTTGAGACATTCTTTTGCCAAAAAATCGGTTTCTAGTAAATTCACACAAATCTTTTTGGTCAGGTCACCGAGTTGTTTCCATCGTCACGAAGTCTAGAAGTAACTTGGTCATCGGTTGTCAAAATCGCTCAGTCTCTATACCGTGAAGCACCAGGCAAAGATCCATTCAGACCCGATCAAAAGACGCCGATAAAGAATTTCTTCCTCGCCGGTTCATACACAAAGCAGGTAACTTTTTCAACAGATCAAGAACCGCGTCCGAACACAAAATCAAGAGAATGTTTTGTTTTGTGTTTGTTGCAGGATTACATAGATAGTATGGAAGGAGCTACATTGTCGGGGCGACAAGCTTCTTCATACATATGTGAAGCTGGTGAAGAACTTGCAGAGCTTAACAAGAAGCTTTCTTCTTCTTCTTCTTCCTCTGCAACTACAGTTTCTGATGAGCTTAGTCTTGTTTGATGATGGAGAATGAAGAAGAAGATTGTGTAGGAAACATTTCTATAGTGTTTAAATAAGAGAAGACATGTTTGTATTATGACTCAAATCTTATGAAATCAAAATTCTTACTATGTCCCGTTTTTATATTTTTTATCCACATTTCACCCCTAAAGTTATTTTATTACATAAACGACCCCCAAATCTAGGCATGGGTTTTTGGTTCTCGGTTCTAAAAAATTGGAATCATTCAGTTTCTAAAATATTTCGATCCGGTTCGGATTCGGTTCCGTTTGAATTAAATAACTTAGTGTTCGAATATTTTTAAGTTTTTAGGTTATTTTTGGGTTTTTCAGATATTTTTGAATATATTTTCGGGTGTTTTCGGGTATTTTTAGATACTTTTGGTTATTTCGGTTACCCGTTCGGTTTCGGTTTTTCAATTCTCAAAAATTAAAACCATTCGGTTATTTTTTAACTCCGGTTCGATTTTGGTTTGGTTATTTTTCGGTTTTTTCGGTTCGGTTCTTCAGTTCCGGTTATTATGTCCACTTCTACCCAACTCCTTAAAGAAATGGGGGTATTTTAAACTAATCAAAAGTTTAGGGTAATATTTCGTAAATTTTAAATCTTAGGTGATTTTTTTCTTAAAAGCTTTTTAATAGAAATATGCGGCGGAGCATTTCACGGTGTTGATAATTTGCCGGGAAGAAAAATGGCGGGAGTGACTTGCCATATACCAATCAGCTCATCGTCGTCGACCCTAAAAGTGAGTAGTTTCGATTTGCGATCATGTCGGTTTTAGATTTTGAAGTTGGTTTCGTTTTGTAGAAGGTTGTTCATCGGCCGCGATGCTTCTCTGGTTCGCCGGAGAAGAAAACTCCGGCGATTTTGAAATGGGCAGTTTCCGGAGTCACTGAATTGATCCGGGTTTTCTCAGTCTCTTCGTCTTCTTCCTCCGTCTCTACGAATAAAGATCGGTAATCTCTGAAAGTTTCTCACTTTATTCACCCTCCTCTGTTTCTCGTCTTTGGTCTCTCTGTGAAAAAAGATCATTAATGGTGTTTACAGATCAAAGTATGATGAGATTACTTCTCGAGATCTTGATGATGTGATGGAGATTTTGAGATCAGACTATCAAAATGCTTATTTCGTCACAGGTATAATAAGAAACAATGAAGAAGAACTTTGAAAGCTTTCGCATTTTTACAATCTTCACTTTTGTAATTGGAAACAGGAATCTTCACTTCTGATATTTACTCTGATGATTGCATCTTTGAGGATCCAACTATTAGCTTCCAAGGTAAAGGGAATTCGCAGAATCGTCTTCTTGTGTTGTCTCTCTGTTTTTGGTTTGTGAAGCTTTGTAGATTGGTGTGTGATCTAACAAAGTAGTCTCTTTTATGTTTTTCGGTTTTGTAGGTAAAGAGTTATATGAAAGGAACTTGAGATTACTAGTTCCGTTTCTCGAAGATGCATCCATTGAACTACAAAGTATGAAGAAGGTATTAACCTTTTGTTAGATCATTAGTCCCATATGATATGTTCTCTATGCTCTTGTAATCAATTTAATATCGAAATTACAGAGGGAATCATCCGTAAGAAACTATATACTCGCGACATGGAAGCTAAGGTATTCTAATGAAACTTAAGAACTTCTTGAGAAAGTGATGTGATCTTAATGTACTATTCTTTCAGGACTTACTTGAAACTTCCATGGAGACCATTGATATCGATCAACGGAAGTACAATCTATGAACTAGATAGAGACTTCAAAGTAAGCAAAAGACCGAAACTTTTCGATTCTTTAGATCATAAGATCATTTACCGATCTTTCGTCTAAGACATTTGTTTGTTTGTTAAAAGATTGTGAAGCATGTAGAGAGGTGGAATGTCTCTGCTGTTGAAGCAATTAAGCAGATCTTCAATATCAATTCTCATGGCTGAGAAGGATTCAAGCATTTTTGGATATTGTCTAAATAATTTCTACAAACTCTTATACTTAGTCAAAGTTGTATGATATTAAAATTTTCCATTGAGAGTCATTTTATTGATTCTATTTTATACAATTATGGCATACAATATTTTCTCTTTAAGTTTATGAAATTTATAGAGATATTTACGTTCTTATTTTTTAAAAAAAATATATTTTTCCAAATTAAACTTGAAATAAGTCATTATATAGAGTAAATAAATGGTCAAAAATATTCAACCTTTCTATAGTTGGTGTGAAGTTTTTCACTATATAGCCATATGTTGCATTGTGTTTCAATCAACATCAATAACATATTTACAAACAAAGAAAAGTGTCTAGACAAAAAAAAATACAACAAACAAAAAATGAAGAGATTTTTGGTAGCATTTCTTCTTGTGCTCTGCATCTTCATTGTTGGTAATAATCATATACATTTTCTTATGTATTAATCTCTTTGTTACATTTTAAAAGTTACCTATATGTACATATATATTCATAAAGTTAGTTCATATAGAAACTTATGATGGCTAGAGACTAACAAATCATCATTTGGTTCAACATATTCGCCTAAAATGTTCGTTTGCTCATTTAGATGATTATTCATCTGAATGATATTGCGATATGACATTTATTTAACTGCAAAATTGAGCATCATCGTGAGTTTTTAAAAATTTCGGCAAAAATTTTAAAACCAATTAGCTAATCCAAATCAGAGCAGCTCCATCCAGATGTTCTCTCCCGGTGGATTATTTTGATGAAAGCATATGAATGAACAAACGAACAAGGTTTTAAAACAAAGTTTCATCGGCTCGATTAACATGAGAAACTTTTTTGTGAATTGCAGAGATGGAAAAAGGAAATGGAAAAGTGGTGATACCAATTATACCAACACCAAGTGGAAAATGGTGTGGATATTCACTACCAATGAAACCATGCAAAGACGAAGTTTGTGATAAACTTTGTATTATGCAAAACACTCATGGATGGCTTGATACTCATGGTACTTGCACTGATATTCCAAGTATCAAAGATTGTTATTGTTTTCATTCTTGTTAAGTTTTTTTAAGTTTCTTTCAACGTCACACATAGTTTTGTTTCTCTTCTATAATCAAAATATATTAATGAGATGAGATTTATAAAGATTGTTACACATCTTTTCTTTTGAGTTAATCCGCTTTATATTTCTTTTTTTTTTTATCTTACTAATTATTGTCCAAAGTGCATGCATGCTTGTAAACTAAAACTAGCTCTACGTCGAGGAAGCATGCATGCAAATAAATTTGGATTTTACTATGCATGCTAAACCAAAATTTAAAATTTAAACCGGAACCGAATCGGTTGTACAACATTTTGCATTTGTGTTCAAACTTTATATTCTTTAACCATCGGATGTATTATTTTCTTAGTTATTATTAATTCACAAGAACTTTAAAAGACAATGAAATAGAATGTTTGAGTTAAGTCAAGGCTTCTATATATATATGTATATTTTTCCCCTTTTCCACACTTGATACTTGACAATTAGGTTTGGCATTTTTCGTTTTTAAATTTTGTATTTTTAGTTGAAGAAATAGCGCAAATAAAAGCAAAACAAATACATTAAAAGAAAAAATATAAGATAGTTGGTAGAACAAATAAAAAAAATCCGATGCTAAAAATATTCATTATCAATTGAAATAAAATAAAAAAATTCGATCATAAAGTTGTATATATATATCATTGATAAATTTATAATACAGCTACTAATCATGTCTAAGCATATGATCATAGTATCAATAATAATCACCATTATTTATTTTTGTCAGCTAATCATTATTATTTATTTCACAATTTTCAAAAAAAAAATATCAATAATATATACTATACTACAAGGATAGATGAATAGTTGGATCCATATGCATAATTACTTTAATAATCGTTAAGTGACAACGAGGCAAATATTGTCTCTATCTTACAAAAAATTAATTTTGTTTTACTAATTGTAGTAATTAATTGAGGTTAGGTGTTGTGAATTTTGTAATTGTTTTTGAGGTTAGTATTTTCCGTACGGACAATCACGGAATTATTAGGGAAGTAGTCAAACAAGGTGCAATATAATACTTTCTCGTTTCATTTTAAGTGAAGTTCCGAAGAATTTTGTATTTTGGTATATTTTTACGGTTTTAAATTTCGATGTAAAAGTTTTAAGTTATTGGACTCCTTTAACTATTTATATTTTACAAATTGTTTCTTCGTACATTTGTTAAATTATTTTTAGTTAATATTATTTTTGTATAAATGAGAGAAATTGTAAAAAAAAAATATAGTTTCTTAATCTTTGAAACAACTTTGAACATCGAATATATTGAAATAGAGTGAATACTTAGTAAGTTATCTCTTTCTATTTTGTATATTCTATAGTTTGATTATATTTGCAATATAAAGTTAAATCACACTATTTTTATTGGTAAACGTCTCTTTTACTTGATGGATCTCCTAATCACTCCACAAAGCTTATCAACAAAGTAAAATCTTAGAGATCTCTAAGTGATATTTTATATTTTTTAAAAGTTTGATAAGAATTAGTATTCTCTTTTGCCATTAGATTTTACTTTCATAATGTATACATATAATCATGATTTTATCCTAACTTTTTATGTTGAAAATAAATTTATTTTCGAAAATGTTAGAACCGGTCCTAAAACATGCCGGATGAAACATTCGCTTCGACTACCAAATTTTTCTTGAATTAATATATATATATATATATATATATATCGATTGATCTCTAAATCGGAAAAAAAAATTCTACATAAAGAATTCGACCCTCAAAACCGTAAAATTTATAGCCTCATAAATCTCAGAGCCGACCGTTTATAATATATATATATGCTAAGTAAAGAAACTTTAGATCATATATAAAATAAGGATTAAAAAAACTCTAGATCGTAAGTTGGTAGATCTGCTTGTGGCCACCTTCAAGCTCTTTTTAACAATTTTTTTTCCTTTAAAATTTATGTATCTACTATAGTTTTCAGATTTTAATATTAAAAAGTTAACATTCACAGTAACCTACATTATAAATTAATTAAAATAAATCAATCAAACAAAAACTTTATGATAAAAGTTTAATGGTGTTAAGGAAAAAGCCAAATGGATAAGATTTGTGGTTGGTCTGATTCATAATCACATAGCCAAGTCTTGTTTTGCTTTATCATTTAAAAGGCTATGATGATCGTGCATGTCTTTGTATTCACCCACATGCACATGTGTGTTCTTCATCTAAAATTATATGGCCCCATCAAATTTTTATTTTTATTTTATACATTATGATTAATTTATCAAATAATATTTAGTATGTGATATTTTTTAAGCATATTTAAACAAGCATATTTAAACAAGGATTAATTTAGTCTAGTAGTGGAGGGAATATCAAGAAGTAACTATCAAATATAGTTTTGGTTAAAAGTAAATAATCAAACATATGAAAAATTGATGTAACTAAGAATAATTGCATTTAAATATTTTAAATATTATTTACGAATCAGAAAGAATATAACCGTTTATTTCTAGGTCTAACAACGGTAACTTTCGTTTTACACGAAAAACTATTTTATTACTCAAATTTAATGTCATCTATACATATGATTGAACGTCCGTAAAGTGGTATAACTTCTCAACTAAATTTAGAAATTTAAGATATCTTATCTCCGTTTTTCGGTGAAATATATTTTACGAAAACTGAAAAATTTGAAGACCAACCGCGTGGTTCAGTTAGTTAAAAAGTATCATGTTGATGTTTCTTTTGTTGGTTGTTCTATTAGGACGTGAGATAAATAAGATATAATCATTGATTTTTTGTCAACATAGTATCATCCACTTATGTTATAGCTATTAGACTAATTCACATTTACTTCACAATTTTACCATATAGCATTTTAAAATTTTTCAATAAATTTTGAAATGAGCTATAAGTGCATATGGTTTTCGCATTGTAATATGGGAAGATTAATAATTTAAATTGTCGTGTAACCAAAATGATGTATGGTCAAGACTCAAAAGTAATGTGTTGTAGAACGCAAAGCAACTTGAAAACGTGATCGAACTAACATTTGTTACCTCCTTTGAAACATTAAATCGACATGTTAGTGTATTGTCTCGCTGTCTACTAATCCATTTTTAGTAGTTAGATTTTAATTTGAGTGTTTCGTATTTTTTCTTCTTCTAAACTTTTAATCGTAACACTAGTTAGTTAGTTATATAGCATTGTTGTTTGATGGTAGAAGTATACCGATTGTAACGAATTTCATACGTCTAAAATTTCAGTTTTGGTTAATTATAACTTATCATCATTATAAAAAACTAAAGAAAACTTCATTTAAATGTCATTAAAACAACTAAACAAATTTTGTGGACAACCATACTATATTATAGTCGTATAGGTTTTTTGCTTAAAAATACCACAAACATTAAAAATGATTTTCATAACTTTTTAAAAATAATTCAGGGATCACCCCCGATGTTAATCATCCACACTAATCTCTAGAAGGAGGTATTGTCCACGGATAAACTCTCTATTCGAATATTCAAATATAGAATACCAGAATCTCGAACCATGAACAAAGAAAGGCATGCCGACATCAAAGTCACATGTGTAGGTGTCCATAAACAATGGAGATAGTTAAGCACAACATGTGGATCGAACTCGTAACGTGTTAGCGTTACGAACCGTCTCTTTCTTACTCAACAACAAGGTCCTAGATATGATTTTAATAGTATAGAAATTAATTTTCTAAATATATGTTTAATATGAGAGTAGCAAATGGGTCGGTAGTTGCACCATCTCTACTGCCATTTCACTGAACCAGAGTTCGAATCCTGCACTTGCCTATAGTGAAAAAAATTATTTGCCATTAGGCTAGATGACAAAAAATGTAAGTTTAATATATTACTTTTAAAGTTTTAGGTTTAATTTACGATTTAAATATTAGTTTTAATAATTTAAAGTTTAGCTTTAGTTTGTGTTATTTTTGGAAAATATTATGCTAATACTATTTATAAAAAAAACTTTGTGATGATACAATTTTTAAGAAGTATTTTAATGACACTTTTGAGAATTATCATAAATAAAATACCATAAATTAATTTATCAATTAACTACACTAATTATATATTAACCGTATAAACCGTTGATATTATTTAAAAGTTCTATAATAAATGAAAAAAAAATGAAAAACAAATATTAAAACTAATGATAATTTTTTTACTTCAATTGGATTGGACCACCGTACCTCAAGAAGCGGACACCATCTTTTGTCTTTCTCTCACGAGATTGTTTCTATTTTCTCTGTAAAAGAAACTCAACTTCCATTGAAGAAGAAAAACCTTAAAAGCTTTTCTCTCTTCAAGCTTCTATTGCTCATTCTTCTCTCTATTCATCTCTTAATAATGTAATAATGAGAGTATATACATAAACACTCTCTTCATATCTCTATGTTCAACTCTTAATGTTGAAAGAAGAAGATGATGATTATATGAAGAAATTGTTATAATAAGTGTGAGTGTCAGAGAGAGAGAAAGAGAGAGGCTTTTAGTTTTGTTTTATTGGTAGATCTAACAATTGAGATGAACACTCAAAGTTATCTTGAATCAGATTACTCTGAATTTGTTGAAGTTGATCCTACAGGAAGATATGGAAGAGTAAAGAAAAACTTCATCTCTCAAATTTGATCTCTCTTAATCATTTTTGTTTGATCTTTGTTGAGTTTCTTCTTCTTCTTGTTTACAGTACAATGAAGTTCTTGGTAAAGGAGCTTCAAAGACTGTGTAAGAATCAAATCTCTCACTTACTCTGCTTCTCTTCTACTAATGCTCTGTTTTGTTCTTCTTAAAGTTTCAAACTTTTTTTTTTCTGGATCTGGTGATGAATCTTCATAAAGTTTGAGACTTTTGGTTTTCAAAATCAAAACCCATTTATAATCCATCAAAAATTTGTTGTGGGTTTTTGTTTATTTGATTCATGATTGAATCTTAAATGAGGAAACAAAAAAAAAAGTTGACTTTTTTTTTCTTCTTTGTGTGTTTTTGATTTGTAGTTACAGAGCATTTGATGAATATGAAGGTATAGAAGTAGCATGGAATCAAGTAAAGCTTTATGATTTCTTACAAAGTCCTGAAGATCTTGAGAGACTTTACTGTGAGATTCATCTTCTCAAGACACTTAAACACAAGAACATTATGAAGTTCTACACTTCTTGGGTTGATACATCTAATCGAAACATCAATTTTGTTACTGAACTCTTTACTTCTGGCACCTTAAGACAGTAAGATTCTCTTTTGCTCTTTACAATGATTCTTGTGAAAGATTCTAGTTTGATGATGATGATGTACACTTTTGGTTTCAGATATAGATTGAGACATAAGAGAGTAAACATAAGAGCTATGAAACATTGGTGTAGACAAATCTTAAGAGGTTTACATTATCTTCATAGCCATGATCCTCCTGTGATCCATAGAGATCTCAAATGTGATAACATTTTTGTTAACGGGAATCAAGGAGAGGTCAAGATCGGTGATCTTGGCCTCGCTGCTATTCTAAGGAAGTCCCACGCCGCTCACTGCGTTGGTATAAGCAAATCCAAATCCGTTTATCATTTTTTCTGCTGCGTTGTTTCTGATTGCGGAAAGTTTTGATCTTTTGTTATTAGGAACTCCTGAGTTTATGGCACCTGAAGTTTACGAAGAAGCGTATAACGAATTGGTTGATATATACTCATTCGGTATGTGCATTTTGGAAATGGTTACATTTGATTATCCTTACAGTGAATGTACTCATCCTGCTCAAATCTACAAGAAAGTTATGTCGGTAAGCTATACTAAAGCCGTTTGTTTATCTTTCTGTTTCGAAACATTGAGCTATAAAATGTTCGGTTTCAGGGGAAGAAACCGGATGCATTGTACAAGGTGAAAGATCCCGAAGTTAAATGTTTTATCGAGAAATGTTTAGCAACTGTATCGCTTCGAGTCTCTGCTCGTGAGTTACTAGATGACCCTTTTCTTCGAATAGACGATGGTGAATTAGATTTTAGATCAGTTGATATCGATGATTCGGTTAGGCCATTAGTTAGGCAGCCATCTCATCTTGCTGACTACTATAATTACCCGTCGAATAGTAGCTCTTTGAGTCATCAATATTCGAATAGAAGCTCTCTGAATCATCATCGGTATTCGAATGGTTACAACGGCTACCACGAGTATCAGAACGGATGGGCGTATAATCCAACCGAGACAGAGGAGACTCATGGAATCGAGCTTTTTGAATGTCAAAACGATGATGACCAAGATGAAGAAGATACGAGCTCTGGTAATGTTGATATCACCATTAAAGGGAAGAGAAGAGATGATGGTGGCTTGTTCTTGCGTCTTCGAATCTCTGACAAAGAAGGTAACTAACTACATTCTCTTTACTATTAGTCGAAAAATCGAACCTTTTTCGGTTCTGAAAGTATAAAAAGAACGGAACTTTTAAGTTTTTCATTCGGTTTCGGATCATAAAGATGTAAACTTTCTTTCATGTTGTTGATTAAACATTGTTGTAGGACGTGTCCGGAACATTTACTTTCCGTTTGACATTGAGACGGACACGGCATTGAGCGTGGCGACAGAGATGGTAGCAGAACTTGACATGGATGATCACGGAGTTACGAAGATAGCTAACATGATTGATGGTGAGATATTTAAACTTGTGCCTAGTTGGAGACCGGGCCCTGAATTCGAAGAATGTCTTGCGGCTGCTGCTGCTGCTGCGGCTGCAAACTCAGGCATTTGTAGCAATTGCGTATCAAACCGCACTTCAATGGGCTCGGTGATGGATTTCCTGAGGACCAATCCGGGTGCAAATGTTATACAATGTTGTAGAAACGGTTGCGGCGAGACTCATGGCCGCTTTGAGGAGATAACTATCAGGGAAACCGAGGTTCGTCTTAGAGAGATTTGGAAGCTTCAGCAACAACAAGAAAGCCGGGAGCTTAGCTCGATTGATTCAGGACAAAATCATTCTGAAGAAGAAGAGGAGGAAGAGGTATACGAAAAATCCGAAAGCCCGTTCTCTTTCGACCCAAATGATCCAATAAACCATATACCGGGCTCCGGATCATTCTCCTTTATGCCATCTATATACTGCAATGCCAATGAGCTATCCGAAAAAACCGAAAGTCAGGTCCAACAAGAGCTAAGATGGCTTAAAGCCAAATGCCAAAATGAGCTTAGAGACTTTCAAGATGAGCAGTTGAAAAACCGGTGGCCGGAATCCGAAGAAGAGGCGGTAATTTGTCCGATAGACGAATTTTCGGGTTCGGGTTCGGGTTCAGTTCCAAGAAGAGGAGATGGAGATAAAGGGAAAGAGAAGATGTTAGGAGGAGGAAGATTAGTACCAAAATGTCTTAAAAGGACAACTTCACTTCCTGTTGATGCCATTGAATCTTCTTGATTTTTTATATAACTTTGTGTTTTCTTTCTTCTTGTATACATATACATATATTGTTTGCTATCATAAGACTTTTAGAGTGTAACACACACACAATCATACATAAGAAAATCCACTTTTGGGGTTGTTTGTAATACCATTTCATCTACTCAAAAATCTTGTATGTGAAATCTTCAAAAATGCAATAATATTAAACAAGTTTAAACCTTTTAACATACGTTGATAATCAGGAGGTTCAGGATTCGTGAACCCCTAAATTCCATGGCGAGTCAGACTAAGTAAGATATTCATATTTGGCGAGTCAACCCGTTCAACGCAACTTAAACTTGTGATCTCATTTTTCAACAAAAGAGTTTTTACCATTGGACCAACACCTCGTTCGTCATCTAAATGATATTATTAAACAACGCACATGCACAATTACTCGATAGATTACATAAAACCGACAAAAATCTAAACCTTTCTGAATTCATAAACCGACGAGTTTATGAAAACACTTTGAAAACCAAAACCGGTTTAAACAAAGAATACACAACCCTTTTAACATAATTATTTAAAAATTATTGAAAGAAAGACTCAAAATCTAATGAAAAGTGAAAAAAAAAAGTTTTAAAAAAGACAAGAGATAGTCAATTATAAGTGTAAACCCCACAAGAGCACAAGGCCCATGTTCCATTGCCGACCAGTCTACTAGAAATTAGGGTTCTCCACATGCATTTGTATTTATTTAACTTATTTCTACTCAAATATTTTTTTTTATAAAAATGCATATGACATATACTAACATGGGTTTGTTTGTCGTTACTATATGATTATTATTTTTTTTATAAATGGTTAGACATTTTCAGTAAGACTTTTTGAAATTTATTTTTGTTCAATATAACTTTGAATAGTAGACAGGAAATAAAATTTTCAACTATAATGACGGAAATATTATTGTCAATCCATTTTTTGTTGATTTTTCTTATGTTTTTTTCTACTATAAAATCCAAAGGTCGAATCATATATATAGGTGGATGATCAAATCTTTTAGGATATGTTATAGCTTATGATATCATTTTGATTTTGATTGTTATGATACTATATAAATGTTTGTGTAAATAAGTAGTTTAGGGTTTTCTTATGACTTTCCCATGCAATCACAAAAAGACGCATTTCTATATAAAGTTGGTCATTAGTTAACTCTACAAACAAATAATTTTGGTAATTTGATACGTTTTAATCTTACACCATTTTAAAAATAGAATTGTAACACCCCGTCCCTCCTTTTGGATTCGTGATCCCACCATGTTTCGGTCATAAGTTCTATTTTAGTAGGTTTGAAAGAGTTGATTTACTCTCATTGTAAACATCATTTCTCATACTTTGTTCTCATTTTCGGAGTCACTCATTCTAGTATTGTTTCAACACAGATACACTTATCTGTAAAATTCTCTCCGGACAAATGATCATTTGAAAACATAAATGCACTTTAATAACATATATAATCAAATCAATTCTTTTAACTTTTATGTAATTTCAGAGCCGTTCTTGAAATTTATGAAGTTATAAACTTTTGCAATATTAAATATACAATTTTCTATGTACAATTCCGATTTGGGATTATTCGATATACGTATATCAACTTAAACAATTTTGAAAATCGAAGCAGATGTTTCATATGACATGCGTCAAAACGGATTCTATGTAATGAAAATAAAAAAAGATAATGAAAATTTGGTAGGGACATTTAAATGAAGAATTGAATAAGATTGACCCAATAAAAAAGAAGAAGATACTAATAATAATTGATTGATTATATTAAGAAAAAACATAAGTGGTTGTTAAGTAGATGACATGTGGTATTGATTATGTACAGATCAAACGTACACTCTTTTTGTACCAAACTCAAATTCCACTTCAGTGCCAACCATTCTTCTCCTATCTTTCCTCCATTTATTTTTCTTGTCGGTCTTCAAAATCTTTTTCCTCAATAAAATTTCTTACATTTTATATACATATATAGCTAATATAAAGTCCAATTATTGTGTATATAATGCAATAGGGTCGTTACCAGCTACTAATAATTAAGTATATATTATGTCTATATATGTTACCTATTTGTTTTGTCAATTCTAAATTTATTATTCTAATGTTCTAAAATTGTCTACAACCTTTTGTGGTGGAAGCCAACTCATTTGAAGACTCTTGGGTGTGGCTATTAAGATCAATAAATTGATTTTTTTTTAGTTTCTTATCTTTAAAAATAATTACTTTTCTTTTCAAAAGTTTTAAATTGATAATGCAGTTAAAATTTTTTTGACCACCGAGCAAAAAAAATAATAACATATTATAAGAGATGTCTAGGCTAGTATTATTCTTTTCTTTTAGATAATAAAGAAGTCAAATATTATTATTATTTCTATTTTTTTGCAAGTTTTATATTAAGTGTCAAAGGGAGTGAGTTTTAAGTCTACTTAATTTAATAATAATCCAAACTAAACATAATCTAAATTGTTATTAGTTAACATTCATTAACTCTACTTCGCTAATTGATACTCTCTCCGTCTCAAATTAAGTGATAATTTAATTTTTTTTTTTGTTTCAATTAAAATGATGTTTTCACATTTTTATGCAAAAATTTAGTATTATTTTGTATTTGTGATCATTAACAGTATGCAATTAAATTTTTTATGGTTGGCAAATTGAATAAAAAAATTAATGAATTTTTAATCGGTGCGCAAGGAGTAACATTTTTTTTTTAACTGTTTTGTTATGTACTTAAATAGTAAAATTAAAATATGGCTATAAATATTTAGGGGCTAATGGGCTCGGTTTAATATTTTCTAACTAAATGTTTACTAATCAAACCCAAAACTAAACATGGGCCGTATTTAACTAAGCCCATTTAAAAAGTTTAAGGCCCATTAAACTAAAAAAAACAAAACAAAAGAAACCCTAATAACCTTCAGTATATAAAACCTCCAACTTTATTTTCATCGTCTCTTTCCTTTTGCCTGAGCCGACGAACTCACTCAAAGCGACTCTTCTTCACTTGGATCTCTGAGAAACCGCAACAATGGCGGAAAAAGCAGTCACAATCAGAACCAGAAAATTCATGACTAACAGACTTCTCTCCAGAAAACAATTCGTGAGTTCCACTCTCTCTATCTTTGGTTTGGTTTATTCACTTAAGCTTTGATGTATGAATTACTAAGATTAGGGTTTTTTGATTTCGTGAATTTTAGGTTATTGATGTTCTTCATCCTGGAAGAGCTAATGTCTCTAAGGTTTGTACTTTTACTTGCTTCATAGATTTTTCTCACATTTCTGATGAAATGTGAGAGATTTTAAAGGATAGAATTGGTTTTGATTTTAGGCTGAGCTTAAGGAGAAGTTAGCGAGAATGTATGAGGTTAAAGATCCAAATGCGATCTTTGTTTTCAAATTCAGAACTCACTTTGGTGGTGGTAAATCTTCCGGTTTTGGTTTAATCTACGATTCTGTCGAAAGTGCGAAGAAATTCGAGCCAAAATACAGACTTATTAGGGTAAATTATCATCCTTATCGCTCTTAGCATTGCGATTTGTCGATAGACTTTATTCCGAAAGTGATTAAGCGATTTGTGTTTATTGTGACTTTCGCAGAATGGACTTGATACTAAGGTTGAACGATCGAGGAAACAAATGAAAGAAAGGAAGAATCGGGCTAAGAAAATCCGCGGTGTTAAGAAGGTACCTTAACTCTATACGCACTTGTTATTGTTCTCTTTCGATCGTGCATTGAATCGTTAATGATCGTATTCGTTGAAAATGTATTGCAGACAAAGGCTGGTGATCCGAAGAAGAAGTGAGATCCTCAAAGAAGACATAATCTTTAATATCATTCGGGTTCTTGTTCTTGCGAATTGCTGTTAGATCTTTTCTTCTAATAGACCGAAAATCTCGGCTTTTGTTACGATCAATTTTTGTGTTTTAAGTTCTAGAGAAACATGATCCTAAGGTTTTGTTCAATACATAAACTCTTTCGCGTTTGATTCCATCATTTGAAGCTATGCTGCAATTTGATATCTTATCGGCGACTTGTGCCCTTGCGTTTGACTGCATGCCTACCGCCAAAAGCTAGTATTTTAAAACGCAGAACGCTCTTCTGCAAAATTGCGTTTACCAAATTGCGATTGTGGTCTGTCGCGAACCTGTGGTTCATGAGTGCGTGTAGGAGTGGGTGACCACTAGCTTAAGTCGTGAACGTTAAGTTTATATCGAAAATACCGAAACTACCCCTGGTTGGTTCGAAGATTCTCACGCCACTAATCACAAGCTTGTACCAATCCTCGTGAACCACCCACTTCTCTCGCTCTCTCTCCATCGATCGCATCGGGGAAGCTCAAGGATTCAGATCTGTTTCCATGGCATCTGATGATCGTGAAGCTGTTTTCTCTTTGGAATCACCGGATCTGGAAGAAGGTGGTGTTGGAGATGGCGGAGGAGAATCTGATACCGACGATGACGTTGTTTTGCCGGAAACGAATGAGGTTGAAGACGATGATCACGAAGAGGAAGATCTGAATAATTCGCCGTCTACGGTCTCAACGACTGCGATCGTCTCCGGGAAAGCAACGATTTCTTCTTCAGGAGCCGTGACCGTCGCGCTTCCGGCTGGATCCGCCGTACCTATCTCCGTAATTCCCGTAGATTCCGATCCGAAATGGCACCGTATGACGGAGATCGTACACCAGAGACCTCCGATCGATGATTCTAGACGACTTTTCCAGAGGCTATGGACAGACGAAGACGAGATCGAGCTTCTTCGTGGTTTCTTCGATTACGTTACAACGCATCGAGGAAACAGCTCGCATCCGCCGGACACAGCGCCGTTTTACGAGCAGATTAAGTCGAAACTACAGCTTGATTTCAACAAGAATCAGCTTGTGGAGAAGCTCCGGCGACTGAAGAAAAAGTACCGGAATGTTATGAGCAAGATCAGCTCCGGTAAAGAGGTATTCTTCAAAAGTCCTCATGATCAAGCTACTTTCGAAATCTCTAGGAAAATCTGGAATCAAACTGGGAAAATCATAGGATTTGAAGATAACAGCGTAATAGATTTTGAAGAAACCAATAATCATCATAGCACCAATGGTAATTACTCAACTTTTAACAGTCCTAGCTCTAATCCTAATGTTGATCTCGATTCCGAAAACGGAATCGAGAAGAAATTAACAATGAGTAGTAGCAGCGGGTCGAGAAAACGATCACGATCGAGAATCGGGAAGATTGAAGAAGATAATAAACCAATTATCACTCCTTCGGATGGTCAAATACCGAATGCAGCTAGCAATGTTAACCTCAATGAAACCGCGTTTGCGGGAGGAAACCTCGGGGGTTTGATTGAAGAAACCGTGAGAAACTGTGTATCTCCTGTGATCAAGGAGATGATGAACGGGACAACGAGTGTGATGATGGCTGCAATGGGAGGAGGAAGCGGCGGTGGTGCTTATGGCTCATTAAGTCCAATGTTTACACGGCCGATGAGTTTCGGTTTTGGTGGAGGAGGAAACAAGGCGATAACCGATGAACGGTGGAGGAAACAACAGATTCTGGAGCTTGAAGTGTACTCAAGGAGATTAGATTTGGTTCAAGAACAAATTAGAGCAACGTTGAATGAGTTAAAGATGATGCCTGGTGGTGGATGATTGAATTGAAGCAATAAGAGAATAAGACAAAGACTAAAAAAAATTAACCTTAATGGTGTGTGTGGTGAGTATAGTAATAAGATTTTAATCTTATTAAATTATAATTTGCTAAAGTTATTGTGATTTTTGATCGATTTGATTTTTTTTTTATAAATTATTTGTCAATATGGATGAAATATATATAGGTTTGTGTATAACCTTTGTATTAGATTATTCAGTTTTAAATAACAAATGAAGACTTTTTAGCTTCTTTTTTTTAATCTCTCCAAAAGAAAATTATTTTAGTATTTATAAATTGTGTGCTAAATGTAATAACATATGTTTATTTTGAGTTTGGGTTTGTTTCTTGGCCTTAGACTTATATATTATATATCTTGATGAGACTTTATTGATGATTAGTTTAAATACTTAATTATATACAAAAAATCATATTGTGGCAACTCTTTGATTAAGCATGGGCATTCAGGTCTCGTTCGAGTTCGAGTTCAAATCGGGTTTGGTTCGAGTTTGATTCTCGTTCTAAACAATTCTAAGATCCATTCGGGTTTTTTAAAAATTTGGTTCGGGTTCGGGTTGAGTTTAGTAAACCATACAAAATCTAGATGCACCCGAATATTTTTCGTGTTCGAATATTTTCGGGTTTGGTTGTTTTTCGGGTATTACCATATTTAAGGATTTTTTCAGATTTTTGGGTACTTTTCGGATTTTACGAGTTTCAGATTTGGTTCGGTTTGGAGTTTTTGTGATATTTTGGGTGTTTAGAGATTCGGGTTCAAGATTTTTGGATTAAAATATGTAAGTATATGAATATAAGGTATAAAATTATGGATATATGTATATGTGTGAAAACTCGGGACACCCATATACTAGTTCTGGTTTCGGGTTCGGTTCGGGTAAAACCCGAAACCCGAAATACTTCGACATACCATTCAGATTTTTCACATGTTTTTTCGGGTTTGGTTTTGGGTTTTTTAGGTCGAATTTGGTTCGGATTCGGTTTTTTTGCTCAACTCTATGTTTGATGCAGCACCATAACAAATTTCATTATTGTAAATAATTAGAGAAATGATTAATTTTATTCTTTAATCATATAAGATTTTAACAGATTGAAGGATTAATCACACATAATTAGCAAAAGAAACCACACCAACAAGTAGGATTAAAATATTCAGGATTGTCTTTTGTAAGAGGAGAAGGGTAATAACAAGTTCCATTGCCTTTGTAGTTAGCCATACACTTTTCTTTGCATTTCTCATCTCCTTCACAAAACCAATGGTAACTACACTTTTTTGCATTTCTCATCTCCTTCACAAAACCAATGGTAACTACACTTTTTTGCATCTCCAACTACTTTCTCCATCTCTGTTTTTATCAAAATAAAATATTATAATCCATTTACATTTGTTTTTCTCAATTCCAACCAAGAAGACAAAAAAAGTATTAGTTTTGTCATCTTTACTTTGGCAGATAAATTTATAAAAAGAAATTAATACTTCCTCTATTTCGCAAAAAATGTCGTTCGGACATTTTTCACACATATTAAGAAAATTGTTAAAAAATCTTACATGTCATTCATTAATACTTTAAAAAGAATTCTCTCTCCAATTAATACATTAAAACAATGATGTTAAAATCGAAATTCTGCTTATAATTTCGTATCGAAAATGTAAAACGACACTCTTTGTGAAACAAAATTAAAACCCCAAAACGACACTCTTTAAGAAACGGAAGGAGTGTGAATTTGTAAAAGACTACCTGAAAAAGAAATGACGATAACTACAATTAGTAAAAATAGAGTAGAAGAGTTCTTCATTTTTATTTTGCAAAGATTAAAAGAGTTTTGAGGTATTTAAGTTGTTTTCTTCTGTTTTGTAGTTTGCAATTTTCCCAAATTTGATAATATTTATAGTATATTTTAATGTTTATACTTTCTTGCCTTTTAACGTTTCAACTTTTTTGCTCTTATAGTTTTTAATATTGAATATGCTCAACTTTTGCATTGGAAGATAATCGCTTTTTAACATTGTTAGCATTTAAAAAAAACACTTTTGCTTTTATTTTATTTCTTTTAGATTTACATTTATGTTTGTACTTGTAATTTATGTCATATCAATAACATTTTGCTCTTATAGATTTACACTTTTGCTCTTATAGTTTTTTACGATTTTTTGTTGTAATAAAATTTTACATTATAAAAACAATGTAATAAAGTTGTAAATACGATTTTCTCAATCAATAACAAGGAATATATCCATTATAGAATCAAACTTTAAAAAAAGTAATCACTTAATTAGATTATTTGTGGACACCAAAATCTCTTTAAAGAAGAGTTGGTATTTGATGACTTGGTTTTAGATAGATTCAATATTTAATCTTATTAGACATAACATGCAATATAACATACTTATTTTCCTTTCATATTAATATATGTTATATTTTAAGTTTTGTTTATTCTTTAACCATAAGATCATTGAACTTATTAAAGTTTAATCAACCATTATAATAACATAATAGAGAGCTTAATTAATTAGCACTTATACTCGCAAAAGCATTGAGGTTCACGAGGAAGAGGAGAGTAATAGCAGAATCCTCTTCCTTTATATTTCTCTTTACATTTTTTTCTGCATTTGTTTTCTCCTTTACAATTCCACAAATCTTCACAATTGGATGCTTCTCCTACCATTTTCTTGTTTTCTATATACCAAAACAAAAATATCAAAAAACTATTTTACATATTTAATATTTTTCTCTAGTTTAGTTTAGGTTTATTCTCCGTTCCAACGCGGAAAAATATATGTCATCTCATTTTTTGTTGATATAAATTAAGAATCAAATCATTATAAGAATGAAAAAACATTTTACCCGAAGAAGAAACGACAAAAACAACAATTAGTACGAATAGAATATAAGAGTTCTTCATTTTTGTTTTCGGGTTTCCTTTAGATATTTTATATGAGATTTCCTTCTCATTTGTAGTTTGCAGGTTATATATTTATAGGAAACTATATTTATCATTTTTCTACTTTGCATTTTATCGCTTTTTAATATCTTTGTTTATTTGTATTTAATTCTACATTTACACTAGATCGAAGTTCATAATGTTAAACTTTCCTTTTCTTCTAACCAATTCGTTTAAACATTAGAAAACTCCGCAATTGGTAATCCAATATGGGATAAAATAGTTTACGGTGAAAATCTCTCTAATAGAAGATCGAGCTAAATACTTAAAATCTTTTAGCGTTTGACATTTATGAAAAAGATATATGCTATTAAGAACGCTTATATTATGTTATAGATTTACATATGGTGTACATTTACATTTATACTTGATCTTTTTTACACTTTAGGGAAACACCTTTTTTTTCTTTTGTTCTTCTTTTACATTTGTGATTTATCAAATTTTTAGATTTATTGCTTTAGTTTAGCTTCTCTTTTCTTTTACACCATTTAGTGTAGTCTTTTTTATTATATAAAGCCAAAAATCTTTTGATTCATTAGGGCCAAACTTAAAATCATAAAGAAGACATGATAATTACGTTGTAGAGAAAGAGATTTAGCAATCATATTGGCATACACATTGCTTAGGGATCTCAGGATGTCCAACACTCAAAACACAATGTCCAAATCCATTATGCAAAATCGTGCACTCTTTTACGCATATCTCTTCTCCTCTACAAATCCACCCATCACCACACTTCTTTGCTTCTCCCACCATCTTCTTGTTTTCTATTAATCAAAACAAAATCATTATATATAACTATTTTAAGTTTTTAATATAGAGAGCAACACACACACAAAGATTATTCATCTCATTAGGGCTGGATGTTCGGGTTGGTTTCGGTTGTTTGGATTTGCGATTTGAAATCCTATTTGGGTTTTTGAAAAGTTCGGTACAGGTTTTTTCGGGTTCGAGTCGAGTTTAATAAATCTGATAATTGAAACAAAATCATTTTGTAAAACTTTTTGTTGTGGTCACAAAGAGAAAATTTTATTAGACTTCACAAATTGAAGTAACCTGAGCACAAAGAGCTCGATGCGCAAGCGAATCAGCTAAAGAGTTCGCAATTCGTGGAACAAAAGAAACGGAAAACGAAGTAAAAGATAGAATTAGATTCCAAATGTCAGAAAGAAGACCAAAAATACCAATGTTGTAATATATAAAACTGTTTCTAAATTTTTAAGAGAGAGAGAGAGAGAAACAACACACAATGATTACTCATCTCATATTGGGAGATAATATTATCAAAAAATTAAACGTAAAAAAATACTAATTTACCTGAAAAAGAAACCAGAAAAACGACAATTAATATGAAGATAATAGAAGAGTTCTTCATTTTCTCTTTTTTTTCCTTTGAAAACTTTGAAAGTATGTATTTAATATTTTTCTGATTTTTGATTTGCAATTTTCACATTCCATTATATTTAATTTATAGGAAGATTTTTTATTCTGGTCAACAAAAATATACATATTCTTATATTAATTGCTTACCCTTTTTTGGTAATCAATATTAATGGCTTACCGAGTATTTTTTCTAATTTGTTAATACTAATTAGAATAATTATAAAAAAGCTTATAGAAATTCATTTATATAATATATTATCACTGATTGACCAAAAAGACATATTATCACTTTCTTTAAAAACGCTGTGTTTTGGGTTCAATGTTTTGGATTCCAACATTTGTGATTTATCAATTTTTAGATTTATTACTTTAGTTTAGCCTCTCTTTTTTTTACACCATTTAGTGTAGTCTTTTTTATATCATATAGAAAGCCAACAATCTTTTGATTCATTAGGACCAAACTTAAAATCATAATGTTTTGGGGGTTAAAGATAGAAAAAAACTTTTTATTAATCATATGATTAATGATACATATTCATTAATATGATAAAGTACATTATGGATTCTATAGAAAGAGATTTAGCAATCATACTCGCATTGACAATCATTAGGACTTGAAGGTCCAATGTGCGGAACACAATGTCCAACTCCTTTGTGCAAAGTCTTGCACTCTAGTTTGCATATCTCTTCTCCATAATCACAAAACCAACCATCATGACACTTCTTTGCTTCTCCTACCATCTTCTTGTTTCCTATTAACCAAAACAAAATCATTTGTAAAACTATATTAAAGTTTTTAATAGAGAGCAACAACACACAAAAGATCGTTCATCTCATGTTGGGAGATAAAGTTTTCGAACAATGAAAAGAAGAAATATTAATCTACCTGAAGACGAGACAAGGAAAACGACAATTAGTATGAAAATAATAGAAGAGTTCTTCATTTTTTTCCCTTTTTGAAAAATATGAAAGTAAGTATTTAATAATTTTTCTGATTTTTTGTATGCAATTTTCACATTCGTTTTATTTTAATTTATAGGGTTTTTTTTTTAATTATGGTCAACTAAAAATATGCATATTCTTAGATTAATGGCTTACCCTTTTTTTGGTCACCAATGTTAGTATCTTACCTATTTGAGTTTTTTTTCTCCTTACTTATCACAAAAAATAGAATAAATTATCAAAAAAAGCTTATAGAAATTCATTTAGATAACATATTATCACTGATTGACAAAAAAAACTTATTATCACTTTCTCTCAAAACGTTGCGTTGAGCTTAGGGTTTTGGATTCCGACATTTGTTTAGTCTGCTTATCACTTGTGAAAGTGAAAGTGATCATTATCTTTTCTTACACTATTTATTTTAGTTTGTTTATACTATATATTAACTTATTAAGCCAACAATCTCTTGATTCATTAGGACCAAACTAAAAACCCAATTATTCTTTTTGGTTAAAAATAGAGAAAACTTGCTAATAAAACCACACATAAGAAGTAATATTGAGGATTACTTTATCATTAAGCATATGATTAATCATACATATATAATTAATTATATGATAACAAACATGATGGTTTGTATAGAAAGATATTTTAGCAGTCATACTTGCATCGACATTCTTCATGACCTTGAGGTCCAACTCTTGAAACACAATGTCCATCTCCATAGTACAAAATCTTGCACTCTTCTATGCATACCTCTTCTCCTTCACAAACCCACCCGGTAACACACTTCTTTGCTTCTACCACCATCTTCTTGTTTTCTATTAACCAAAACAAAATTATATAAAAACTATTTTAAGTTTTTAACAGAGAGCAACACACACACAAAGATTGTTAATCTCATGTTGGGAGCAGAGCCGGTCCTGTCCTGAAAACATTTGAATCCCATACGAAATAAAAAATGAGGCCTTATATAATTATTTTCCCGCAAAAATGGAGATTTTGCATTTTTTCAAAACGTGCACTGCAACATTGTCACTTTCCCCCTATTTTTTCTCCGCCCTATTTCTAAACTAAAATGGTTTTCTTTTGTAAAAGATGAGCCTCATTCAAATGTTTCTTCGGTATATTTTCAAGTCCAATCCTGACTTGGGAGATAAAGTTATCAAACAACTAAAACAAAAAAATACTAATCTACCTGAAGACGAGACAAGAAAAACGACAATTAATATGAAAATAATAGAACAGTTCTTCATTTTCTCTTTTTTTTCTTTGAAAAGTTTGAAAGTATGTACTTAATCTTTTTTCGTGAATTTTGGTTTGCAATTTTCACATTCCATTATTTTAAAATTTATAGGAAAATTATTAATTATGGTCAACAAAAAATATACGTATTCTTATATTAATTGCTTACCTTTTTTGAGTCAACAGTATTAATGGCTTATCTATTTATTTTGGTCATCAATAATAATGGCTTACCTATTTGAGTTTTTTTCTTAATTTGTCAATACTAATTAGAAAAAATTATAAAAAGCTTATAGAAATTTATTTATATAACATATTATCAGTGATTGACAAAAAAGAGAGTATATTATCACTTTATCTCAAAACGCTGCGTTTTGGGTTTTATGTTTTGGATTTCGACATTTGTGATTTATCAATTTTTAGATTTATTGCTTTACTTTAGTCTTTTTTTTTCCTTACACCATTTAGTTTAGTCTCTTTATATTATATATAAAGCCAACAATCTTTTGATTCATTATAACCAAGCTTAAAATCATAATTTTTTGGAGGGTGTTAAAAGATTTAAAAAATTGCCAACGAAGCCATAGAAAAGAAGAATTTTGAGGATTAAATTTTTATTAATCATATGATTAATGATACATATCATATTAATTAATATGATAAAAAGACATAAAAAATTACATTGTATAGAAAGAGATTTAGCAATCATAATCACATACACATTCCTGAGGGGTTTCAGGATGTCCAACACTCGAAACACAATGTCCATATCCATTGTGCAAAGTCTTACACTTTTCTACGCATCTCTCTTCTCCTTGAACTTGATCACAAACCCATGCATCAATACACCTCTTTGCTTCTCCTACCATCTTCTTGTTTCCTATTAATGATCAAAACAAAATCATTATATTAAACTATTTTAAGTTTTTAAACAGAGAGAATAACAATACACAAAGATTATTCATCTCTCCTATTGGGAGATAAAATTATCGAACAATTAAATACTAATTTACCCGAAGACGAAACAAAGAAAACAATAATTAATATGAAGAGAATAGAAGAATTCTTCATTTTCTTCCTTTTTTTTCTTTGAAAATTTTGAAAGTAAGAATTTAATTATTTTTATGATTTTTGGTTAGCAGTTTTCACATTCCATTTTTTAAAAATTTATAGGAACTTTTTAAATTTTGGTCAACTAAAAAATATACATATTCTTATATCAATGGTTTATCTTTTTTGTTTTTGGTCACTAATATTAATGGCTTACCTATTTGAGTATTTTTTTTTCTAATTTGTTAATACTAATCAGAATAATTTATCAACAAAGCTTATAGAAATTCATTTATATAATGACAAAAAAAAAAACATATTATCACTTTCTCTCAAAACGCTGCGTTTTAGGCTCAGGGTTTTTAGATTCCGACACGGTGGAAGAAGAACAAAACGTGTTCCGTTCCGACTTCTCCTTCTTCTTCTTCTTCTTCTTCTTCTTCTTCTTCACCTGAGAAACCCTAAAGGAGGAAACTTTAATCGAAAAATGTGGTCTTCGAGATCTCTAAAGTATGTTTTCAGATCAAGACTTGAACCCATTTCTTCTTCATCGTCCCTCTTCTCCACCGTCTCTCGCCGCACCACCACCGGCGGTTTTCTAACTCCGTCGCAGCACCGATCAATCACATCGACGGCGCCGCTTCATGGATGGATGGATACGATCAAAGGTGTTTTCACCGGAAATAAAGAGACCCCTGTGGAAGAATCGAACTTACCAGTAGAAAGTTTCACTCTTCTCCGTAAGTCTTCGAACATAAAAATTTGAGCTTTGTGTGTTCTTTGAGTTATCTGAGAAATGGGAGATTTGATATGATTGAAACTCAATCAAAGTTGTTATCTTTTGGATTACAAATTTTGGGTTTTTTGATTAGGATTTGCTGATGAATTGAAGAATGCTAGAAGATTAGGCAAATTCAAACAGTACATTGTTGGTCGAAGCAGCGAGGCGACATTCGCAGACGCATTCGAGAAACAAGAAGCTATTATTAGGTATCTTGGAGCTCTTGATGCTACTGGAGAGGTTGGTTTCTTTCTATAGAGTCTTTAGATATGTATCAATCGTTTCCATCATGTTACATAATTGGTTTAGTAGTTTGCGAAATCACCGATGTGTTAGTTTAGTCTTTTAACCGCGGCACTAGGTTTTCTTGATGTGTAGAATCTTCAAGCGAGTCAAAAGAAAGATGCGGCTAAACATTGTAATTGTACGATAACGGATGTTGAGAATACGTTGGCTAAGTTTACTTGGGCAAAGGAAGCTCATAAGAAGATGACGGAGTTGAAAGAAGGAGGCAAACCGTTACCAAAGAATATGGGAGAGGTATTATGCTTTTCTAGCTCCATAGTCTCTTTCGTATCGATGAATTTGCATGAATGTGTTTGGTCACGTTTCTCATCAAAATAGTTGTTTAGAGCTTATGAGATTGTGCTTGGACACTTCATTGTTTGATTCTACACTAGAACCGATCCATGGCTCGAGAATAGGCCTATGTTATTACAAGAATCGGTTAGATTTGATCATATCCGACACTAAATTGTTATCTTTTTTGTGTATTGAAGCTGCAAAAAATGATGGGAACAACACCGATGGATCTAGCTAGATCGAATTTAGCGAAAAGTGGACAGATTAGTCGCAATGCACTTTGCCCTTGTGGTTCCAAAAAGAGATATAAAAGGTAAAACCGAAAAAACGTCGAAAGAGCTTTTCCTAAACGTAATTCATCGTTTCCGCATTGATTCATTTCTTGCTTTTCTTCTTCTTCTTTGAAGATGTTGTGGAAAGGATTGAAGAAGAAACAAAGGGCTTAAGATCGCGGATTCAATTGTCAACTACTCTTATCGGAAATGGGATTAACTACGGATTCGAGCCGGAGTACTTGGTTTCTTTTTTATGTTCATTCAAACTTCTGCATTTTCCATAAACAATTGGTCACCAAAATATTAAACTTTTTGATAATTTTTTTACTTCAAACAAAGACAAAAGCCAATAGTAAAATGAAATGAAAATATTTTGTAAAATTGTAAATAAAAATAAATGGTTAAAAATTCAATGGTCAAAAAGTAATATTAGAGTCAACTTTTTTTGTTAGAGTCACGAAATAAAAATGATCATTTCAAGTAAAGAAGCTGAGAGAGAGACTCTTTCTCTTCTCTTCTTAGTCTACAAAAAGAGAAGAAACTTTCTTAGATCTCAAAACCATCTTCTTCTTCTTCTCCTTAACCATCAAAGTTTCTGTTTTTTTCATCCATGGAACAAGATTCTTCACCGGAGAAGAAAACAGAGCCGTCTCTAACAAGAAACCCTGAACATTGGTTTGTTGTTTTCTCTCTGACATTGTTCTTTTCATTACAGGTTTTGTTTGAATCACTTAGTTTGTTTGTTTGTGGAACTAATTTTTAGGGTTAAAGGTTTCAAAATGGTTCATGAGAATGCTTCATTAGTTCATCAACTTACACTTCAATGGGAAGAATATGATAAAGAAATGAAGCTAAAGGAGGAAACTTTATGGAAACAGATTCTTGAAGTGAAGAAGAAAGAAGAAGTTGTTGAAGTAAGAGAGATGAAACTGTTCTTGGAAGCTAATGTGATGATGTTGGTTCTTGAGAAGCAGAGCGAAGAAGTTGTTTCTCAACTTAAAGAGAGAAAGAAGATGTTTCAGGATTCGATTGTGAAGAAACGAGAAGAGCTAATGAGCGAGCTTGATGCGAGAAAGAAAGAGATTAGTTTGTTTGATGAGACGGTTAAAGAGAGACCGAATGAGTTAGAGAAGAAAGAAGAAGACTTTCAGGTGAAACTTAAAGATGTAGCTACAGAGATTAAGGAGGAGAAGAAGTTTCTTGAGCTTAAGGAAGAAGAGCTTGAAGTGAAGCAGAGAGAGTTTGAAGAAGTAGAAAGATCGAAACATAAGAGAGCAAGGCTTGTCTTTGAGCATTCAGAGACTGATTCTCTTAATGGTGTTGAGAGAAAGCATAAATCCATTAGAAGATGTTATGAAGCTGGTTCTGGACAATCAAGTGGTGAAGCAAAGAGAAGAGAGGGTCAAGAAATTATCTGCTGATCCTGACTTCAATGAGTTTAATAACACAATGAGATCATTCTCTGTTGGTCAAGTATGGGCATTGTATGATCCTTTAGACGATATGCCTCGATACTATGCTCAGATCAAAGGCATCTCGAGGCTGCAGAGGAGTGTGCGGGTGAGATGGCTCGAGTCAGTAAAAACCGTTGAGAATGAAACACCAGTTCCCATTGCTTGTGGAGGATTCAAGTATGGAGATACAGAGACACAAAGCCTCTTGGCGTTTTCACATCAGATGCCTCACATCATACATGGCAAAGATTTCACCATTTGGCCAAGAAAGGGAGAGACATGGGCACTTTTCAGAGATTGGAGTAAGACTTGGAGCAACACTCAGCAGAAGTCTCCCTATAGATACGACTTTGTCGAAGTCTTGTCTGAATTCGACAAAGAACATGGCATTGGAGTGGCTTATCTAGGGAGAGTTAAAGGATTCACATCAGTCTATAAACCTGCTGAGCAACATGGACTCATCAAAGTCATGATAGCAACAGATGAAATGCTTAGATTTTCGCATAAAGTTCCGTCTTTTAAACTGACCGGAGATGAGAAAGAAGGAGTCCCTGCTGGATCTTTCGAGCTTGATCCTGCGGCTATTCCTCGAGCTTACCTTAAAGCTGCTACAAGCAAAGAAGATTAGGTGCAATAGTAGTGTGGTCTTGAGAGATAAGTGTCTCTCTTTGGACACATTTTAAAGCTATTTTAGTTGATCTTATTATGCAATTTAGAGTTTTATGAGTTAAGTAAACTTAGTTTGATTCTGGAAATTTTAAAAGAGCATGGAATGGCTATAGAGTGAAATTTATGAAAGTTGTCGAAAGATAAAAATCGTTCATAAACGCGATTTGCGATTGAATTGTAACTCCAAAATGGTAGATTCGCCGCTGCACGGACAGAAACAGAAAGAATGTTAAGAATGTAACACGAAACAGAATCTGCAAACAATGTTATGTGCAGTCATAAGCATACCTATGACTCTCGGATGATTGTGGAACTGTGATCACTCTAACACTATGGTGTGATTTGGAATCGCTATCGGGTCAAGCTCCCAATATCGTCCTTCAACTAGCCTTGTTGTCTTCTTTTCATGTCTAACAGCCGGAATCCGATGAGAAAATCTACTGATTTCTGCCTTTGGAATGTGTATGAAACCCAAATTTGACCCGTGTTTCTTCTGAACTATGTATAGTGAATTAGAACCATTTGCAGTCAAAGCCACCGCCTTTGCGACCTGATCATCACCGTATTCTTCCACCACTTCTACAACGTCATATTCTTCTTTGGTGCTATCGCAGGTCTTATACAGAGCCCATATCTCATCTTTCCTTGGGTACACTTTGATTATGCTCTTCGTACGGTGAACAGGTTCGACAAGATGTGAAAAGCTGTCTAGAGGAAGAATGTTTGGTTTTCCCATTTTCAACTTGAAATCCCCGCAGGACAATTGGCGAGTTACTGGTTCCGTAGATGGCGGATACGGCTCCATTTGGTTTGCACGTATCACAAAATTGGGCTTCTTTTCGATCTTCTTGATCTGCACATACTCTACGGGCAATTTCTTTTCACCGCTATAAATAGCCCATACCTGATTTACTCGGAACTTGTCTTCAGATTTCTGGTTCTTGAAGTCAAAAGCATTTCTTCGCGGTGTTTTGCAACTTGACACATGAGTTGTCTCAGGGGATTCATTAGCAGAACCATCCAACTGAGTTGGCAAATCATTCTGCTTGGACGAAGAAGGAAGTTCACCATTGCGTCGTTGTTTCTTAGAGCTTTCTCCTTTCTGGCTCTCAAAAGCATTTCTCCGCGGTGTTTTGCAACTTGATGACACATGAGTTGTCTCAGGGGACTCATTAGCAGAACCATCCAACTGAGTTGGCAAATCATTCTGCTTGGACGAAGAAGGCAATTCATCATTGCATCGTTGTTTCTTTGAGCTTTCTCCTTCCTGACTCTCTGCTGGCTGGTGTATGCCATTGGGCGATTTTCTGATTTCCAAAGAATCTGTCACGAAACGCTTTGGGGTATCCATCTTATTGCACTGTTTAGCAGTTTTCTTCTCATCTCTTTGTTGGCTTGGAATTGTTTGAAGTCGAGGAGATTTCCGCAGATTGACAACATCTGCAGCCTCACAACTCTTTCTGGACTTGTTCGGTATGTTCATCTCATCAACTTGACAAGGAGAAACATTATGGTTTCGGCTGGGTAAGCCTTTAGCTTCCGCGTGATTACTGCATATGCCATTATCAACATCAGATTTTTGACGTTTCCTTGAAGATGGAGCGGTCTTTGGGACAGGCTTGGTCTTCACTTCGAGCTTTGGAGCTTCGGGATAAGGACCATCAGCTTTACCTCTCAGGATCTCACTATCCATCACCATATCAACTGCATCGGCCTGACGAATATCTTCTGGTAATGCATCACGGTCAAGTTCAAATGAGTCACACTCTTTCTCCTTTCCCGTCATTTTGACCGCTGGAACTTTGTGGGAAAATCTAAGAATATCTTTCGGAGTAAATTGAATCTGACACACTCCCCGCTGTGCCTCCCGGTGAAATCGGGAAACAGACCCTTTAACTTTTCCAAGATAAGCCACTCCGATACCAACTTCATCATTAAAATCACTCACAACTTCCACAATATCATACTGATATGGTACCTTATGATTTTCGAGACTACAGTTCCATTCCTCATTCCAATCTCTGAAAAGAGCCCAAACTTCTCCTTTCCTAGGATATATGATATCAATCTTGTTGTTGAAAAAATGACGCATCTGACCTGAAAAGATTGAGCGGTCCTCAACTTCCACTGATTTCCCATTTTTGAACTTTCCGCAAGCAACCGGTATATTTTCATCATTCTTCTTATTCTGTACAGGCTCAAGGTAGGTAACCCGCAGCTTGAACTTGCCCTTCCACACTTTCTTTACCCGAACATATTTTCGGGGCATACCACCATCCCTAGAATCCCTTACAGACCACACTTGATTGACAGCAAAATTTTCTGTTTTCCGTTCATCTTCAAACACATTGGACTCCGGATCAGCTATATGAATCGTATTACGATTTTTATCACCTTTGAATCCATTTTCAACTTTGTCAGTCTTGCTTGAAAAAACTGCATCTTCTTCATTACCATCACGGCCTTCACTCTCTTTGTTCTCGGCGGTTAAGATGTCTTCATTTTCAGAAGTCACCCTATTCTTGGATTTTTCTTTGTAAGCATGTGAAGAAGCAGGAGAAACACCAGAATCAGCTACCTCAGGTGACTTATTGTCCTCAGTCGTTTGCTTTGTATTAAGATCAGACTCAAATTCACAATCTGTTTTTGTCCTTTTTGTTGGAGGGCTTACAAAATCACCATCGCTTTCCCTCTCTACGGAAGAAACCTGCGGCTTTTTCCTCGACGAGCTGCTCTTATTAAGTTCATTCGTATCTGTTTTAGCCCCAGTAACAGCAGAGCTATCAACCTCAGAATTCTTAGTAGATTCCCTAACAGATTTTCTTCTCTTTTTGGCTGCCTGATTCTTCTTTAGTGCTGAAATATTTGTGCACCTCTCACATTTCTGGGGATTTTCACATTCAGCGTTACCTTTCTTTGGCTTTCTGTTACCACAACCCTTTTCCTGATTTTGTTGATTCGTTTTGTTAAGTTTTCCATTAACTGTCCCATTCTTCTTATCCATTTCCGTTGCTGAACTTCCTGATTCAGATCTTATTGAAGCAGTCTGCCCTGAGATGTTATTCTTTTTCACCCCTTGATCTTGAAATTCCTTTTTACCAATGGCTGAACTACTAGGCGGCACTTTTTCATCCCCAATATCGCAGGCGATATAAGATTTCTTACAAGTGGAGCAGTGCATAACCGTGTCGACATAACATTTCAAGTATTTATACCTATGGCCACAATTCTTGCAACAAGTCCAAAAAGTGTGAACACTTCTAATATTCCCCGCAACATTGTTTGCAGCTGCACAGTGGCGACCCGAGTTTGCGTTCAAATTCCTGGTAGCTAACATTGAATGGGATCTATATCTGACATCATATTGAGATCGTTTTATCCGATCAGAGAGCAATCGGTATCCTTCCCCAACAAGCTTGAAAGCAGCTTCAGCACCGGAAAACTTGTTCTTGTCTGGATGAAGGAGCAACGCAAACTTTCTGTACTGTTTCCTGATTGTTTCGACATCAGAAAAAGGCTGAACTTGAAGGATACCGTACCAGTTGTCAAGCCCGCTGATTTTCTGGTTTGCAGACAAATGCACCTCACATATGGTAATCATTTGCAGAATATTATCGAGATCTGGGTAGAGTCTTTGAGCTTTGGTAATAAATTTCTGAGCTCCAACATAGTCACAAGCCTTCATCTTTTCCTCTGCTAAATTTTTCGCTCTTAGAGCCTCTTCTTTGTTGCATTCCATTTTAACTCTTAAATCAAAACCTCCTCAAATCAACTCAAGTCTCCAAAACACAAAACTGTCAGATGAAAAAATAAACCTGCATACACAACATAAAGTACACTGACATTATTATTATAAGACTAATTGGTTCCAAGTCCTAATCAATCACTATAAAAATCAGCCAAAGCAAAACTTTAACTTAATGCTTACCATTTCAAAATCAAGCACACTGACATTATTATAAGCTTATCGGTTCATGATCCTAATCCCTCTAAAAACTCAGCCTAAGCAAAACTTTAACTTACTACTTAACATTTCAAAATCAAGTAGACTGACATTATTATAATCCTAATCGGTTCTTAATCCTAATCAATCCCTTTTAAATTCAACCTAAGCAAAACTTTAACTTACTACTTAACATTTCAAAATCAAATACACTGACATTATTATAAGCCTAATCGATTCCTAATCCTAATCAATCCCTCTAAAACTCAGGCCTCAGCAAAGCTTTAAACTTAACGCTTACCATTTCAAAATCAAGTACACTGACATTATTACAAGCCTAATCGGTTCCTGATCCTAATCAATCCCTTTAAAACTCACCCTAAGCAAAACTTTTAACTTACTGCTTACCATTTCAGCAACAACAACTGCGAGATATGTGAGCAATGCACACCTCCTTCATCGCATAAATAAGTCTCTGGAATGAGATGATACTCCTGAAAACAAAAACCCGAGAAATTAATTAGATGAGATTCACAAAATCAAGTTCAAGTAAAAATCATCGAAATTGAATCCAAACTTAATACTAATAACATCATCGTCGTAAGATGAAAATGCAACTAATAGAACAGTTCAGAAACTAAATACTACTAATAGAGATGAAATCACAAGGCGAAGATCGATCTGAACACTAAATCTCCAGAGACAACTAACATATACAGTTTCATGAAATCGAAAGCAAGGATAAAAAGATGAATGCATGTATGTGCAAAGTTTCCGAACAAAAAGGAGTAAAACAATGGCGGAAAAAAGAATAATGCAAAGAGAGGGAGAAATTAAAAACTCTAGAGAACAAAGACGAATGAAACTTAGAAGAAATCAAACAAACCCAGAAAGCTCGGAGATTACGACGACGAGACAAAAAAAAACGAAGAGCCCTAAATTTGAAACGTCAGTGATAGTGAGGCCGAAAATGAGAAAAAAAAAACGGAGAGGGAAATGAAAATATTAAAAGGAGGGAAACAAATTATTTTAGATACTTTCTGTATATTTATTATTTTTTAATGTATTTATTTAACCTTGAAAATTGAGAAGTTCCTTTCACCGATGGATATAATATAACTTCACAAATTGATAATTTATTCGCAAATTAACATTTCTTCTTAATCCTTTTTTGTTGTTTTAATTTAAGGAAATTATTTAAGTCTCATATTTCAAAATGCAAATTACTTTTTGACTCTAACTTTTTTTGTAAAATTCCCCCAATATATTTTTTTTCTCATACTTCTAATTGTAAACTTATATAGAGAATGTTTCACATTATAACACACGTGTGATGTTCATGTTCATCATGAAACTGACAAATGTAGATGATGTATGATTTTGATCTCTATATACAATAAAAAAAAACACCTTAAAAAAAAGTTAAAACTTTAGTTATATATTTTAAAATGTATTTTCCACGAATTTTTAAAGATCATTTTTAACCACCAAAATAACAAAAAACAAATCACTCTCAAGGTGGGTTCTTCTGCCTTATGAGTCTGAAGCCAATGACTCAAGCTAATGGCAGAATCAAGCCTTGACCCGAATCACAAAAGAGCCTGTGAGTAACATAAACACAATGATAGTTACAGAACCATTTCTCTATAATGTGTGATTTTGAGAACAGAGAAGAAGAAAGTAAAAAGAAGTTTGCGAAACACTCACATGTAGGAAGGCTTGATATGTCTGCAGAAACAGCACAAGGTATCCCCAAGTTAGAGAGGACACCTCTTATGATCCCACACGGGAAATACAAGTACATGCTTACGGCTTGTGCTGCTTTGCTTTCCCCGGGATTAGACGGATCTTCGGTTTCTCTCTCGGATGATGGGTCGATTGTGACACGAGATAGCCATCGGAACTTGTTGTCTTGCAGTACAAATGTACCCTGAAGAAACATTATTTGTGAGAGAAAGAATAACACAAGAAGAAGTTTTCTTCTTTTCATTTGTGAGGGAGAAGATCTTACCCGATGATTCGTCTTTAAATTATCGATTTGTTTCTTGAAAACCTCGGACCAGAAGTCTTTGCAGATAAACTTGATTGCTTCGAGATGGTCACTGAACCTTGGTCTTTCCATAGTGTACCTAGTGAGATAAATAAGATGCAATGTCGGCGATCAGAAACAACAAAAGCTGCTTCTACTCACTAATAGAATCAATCTTTTTCATAGTTCTACTTCTTAAGTAAATCAAAAGTGGACTTTCCTTAACAAAACATTGCTAAAGTAAAAGAACAGTTAAGCCACTAGAGCATTTGAGAAACTAAACTGAGTCCACCATTTCAGCTTCTCGGTTAGTAAAACATGCACTCAGACTTCATTACAAGAGGTCTCAGATTCACATTCTTGACTAATGGAAATTATCAGAGTCCAGTCACTGATAAACGAAGAACATAAAATCTAACGCATAACACGAGAACAGTTAAGCCACTAAAGCATTTGAGAAACTAAACTGAGTACACCGTTTCAGCTTCCCGGTTAGTAAAATATGCATTCAGACTTCGTTGCAAGAGGTCTCAGATTCACATCCTTGACTACAGGCAATTCTCAGAGTCTAGCCAACCGATAAACGAAGAACATATAATCTACGGCACGACACAAGATCAGTCGAAGTTCTAGCTTCCATGTTTCTTGATTTCTCACAATTCCCAAGTCACAGAATACTAGAAATGAAGATACAAGATCACAAGATCTACATTTCACTACCAAATTGATCTCAAATCCCTAAAAAAATTTACAATTCCTCAACCCTAAAACCTAAATCAGTGTAGTTTATCTTCAAATCTATCACACATTCTCGGGAAATTCAATATCAGAGAATCAATCATATCATCATCCTCAGATCTACAACCAAAACTAACATCTACCGATTCGATCAGCTTAAAAATCTTAAGACGACGATGATCAATCAATCAAACAACGAAACAAACCTCTCGGAGAGCTGATGGCCGACTTGATAACCAATAGCTTCGATTCTCCGAGCAGCTAGTTCCGGCTTGTTAGCATAGAATCGGCCACTGTACATCGCCACCATCTCCATTAACATAGTATCTACACAACTCTCCGCTACTTCTCTCCCCATTCTCTCTCTCCGTCTCTCTCTCTCCGCCTCTCTCGTCGACGTTACGACCTTTTGGGCCCTTATGCACAAAGCTCCGATCTGTTTAACTTTTAGAATATTACATATACGTCCTTTGTAATTTATAAATTTTCGATATGTGACTTAACGTTTGGAAAATGATATTGATCACCCTTTTAGCCTTACATTTCTTATTTATTACAACTTCCACCCCGTTAGTTTTGTATAATTGTCAATACTACCCTTTAACTTTTGTATAATTAATAACGTTGGTCTCTGTGTAATTGGATTTGGTCGACACAAGATATCTCCGATCAAATCGTGTTCATATATCGCGAAAGATCAAATCTTTGAATCTGATTCGTGTAATCGAGAGAAATGCGAGTTCTGGGCGAGATCGCGGAGTCGCCTTTTTTGATTTCACATCTAAGTCCTAATTCGACGGCGACCGAATATGGAGGCGTCGGCGGCGGCGGAGGAGGAGGAGGGTTTATCGGCGGATGGGTCGGGAAGTGTCATGGGTTTATTCACAACACGGTTCTGGTTTTAGCTTCGATACTATTCGTCGCTTACTTAGCGTACGAGGCTAAGAAGAGCTTCTCGAAGCTATCGAATCGGAGATCTTACATTATGATCGCTTATTATGGTTGTCTTTGGCTTGTTAGCTTGCTCAATCTTGTGTGGTGTTGCCTTCAGGTTTGTGAATTTTCTTTGGATTCATTTTCCTTGTGAAAGATTAGAACTTTGAATTAAGCAATAAGCTTTGCTCTTTAGGGTGTTTTTAGGCTTAGTAAAGGTTAAATTTTTCTACATTGGTGATTCGAAAGAACGAATGAAAGATTCTTGACTTTGTGTAAGCTTTGATTGTTGTTATAGCTTGGTTTAGTCTTGTTCATTTGTGTGTTCTGTTTTCGAAACCCGTTTTTGAATTGGATTTTTCGGTATTCTAGGCATGGGAATGTACTCCTGGGAAAGAAGTAGTTTGGAATCTGTTAACGTTGTTCGCAACATCTGGAATGTTGTTTCTGGAAGTAAGCTTAGTAGCCTTTCTCTTCCAAGGAAACTATGCAAGTGGCGCTGAAGCATTAACACGAACTTTCCTCATTTCGGGGCTCGTTATAGGTCTTGATTTGCTTCTCAAGGTAGGTACCATTGTGTTCATAACTGTTCAGTTGTTACTACGTTATCCACTCTGTTTACGCTTTTTACCGTCCTAATCTTTCAGGCGATTTATCTCTTTGGATTTGGAGTACCATTGTTTATCGACGACAATGAGCACATACAAAAACTCAAATGGGGCTTATGGGTCATCCACAAGCTCTTGCTTGCAGGCGTATATGGGATGATATTCTTCATGTACAACTCTAAGTGGAGAGAGAGATTACCCGGTAAATAACAATCGACCACTCCCATCCTCCTTATGGTTGAATAAGCCGATAGTTGTTCCCTCGATTGTATTACTCATTGTCTCTCATTCTGTTGTTTCTGTTTTCACAGCAAGACCTGCATTCTACAAGTACATAACCATCATGCTCGCCTTAAACGGACTCTCCCTATTTGCATGTACTCTTGCGGCAAACGGTGCTCATTTTGGTCTATGGTAAACCCTTATCTAAATAAAACCCGCACTTTTTCGTGTTGCAGTAAGTTAAAAAACTGAAAATGCTTACAGGTTGTATGGGATCACGAGCGTTTGTTACCACGCCTTCTATCTACCTCTTCTGTATGTTACTTTTCTTGCAGACTTTTTCCAAGTAAATCTCTAGTCTCAACATCCCTCTTCATTGAAAAACCGCATAGGCATGTTTATAGCCGGATGATCACATGATTTGGTGCTGAAAATTCAATTCGGGTTTTGCTGCAGGAGGAAGATTTGAACTTGGAGAATGTCTACTATTCAGAGATGAAAGACGCTGGTTTCTTTGACGCGGACTGGGAGTAATAAGAAGAACCCCTGAGATCTTCTCAATCTGTAGATACTAAGTGTTTAGGATTCCTTAAAAATCAAACTATTATCTCCTACCCTTGACTTTGCTAATACCAAAAGAGTATGGATACTCTTTGTACATTGCGATATAAACATACTTGTTCCTCTCTTACGCATTTGCAGGATGAGTAATGGAGATCAAACTGATACTAAAACCATAGGGACAAAGACAGAGTCGCTTAACACAACTAAGAAAATGACAGAAACATTAAACATAATACTGACAACAAACTCAAAGCCTTTTGTTTTGGGGTTGTTGTTGAATGTAGAAGTTACTAAGTTACTTATTCGCATTGATGAGTTCTTCAATGAGTTCAGCAGCTTGCTCAACTGTTGCAATCTTCTGTGCTTTCTCTTCAGCCATTTGAATGTTAAACTCTTCCTCTAAACCCATCACTATCTCCACCTACAAAACACAATCAAGTAATTAAGAATGTACCATTGCTACAATGAGTTCTAGATCATATAGAGAATGATTGGTTTGATACCGTGTCAAGAGAATCCGCTCCAAGTTCAGCAAATTTGGTTTCTGCAACGACGTTTTGATCGTCTTTCAACGATAGTTGCTTCTTAACTATCTTAGCTACTTTCTCTACCGTCTCTGGTTTTGCCTATAAACCAAATGCATAGATCAAATAGCTACTCGAACGAAAACGTGCTTTGATATAAAAATCAACATACCGCGCAAGAAACCGAGAGGCGATTACGGCTTAAGTTGAAGGAGAGATTAGTCTTTCTTGCATTGTTTGAAATCAAAGCCATCTTTTGGAAACTAACCCTTGTTGTTCCCTGTTGTTTATTCATCAAATACAAAACCATTTCTCAATCAAAATCACCAGCAACAGCATTGAAGATTCACTACCACTACTACTTTGTTCTGTAACATTGTTCATCAACTTCTTAACCAAATGAGAATTCAGAGGACAAATCAATCATATACTATAGATCGAAAATTACAGCCTCAAATGAAACAAAATGCGATTTGAAATTCAAAAACATCAGATTCTATAAACCTAATTGTACTGTTCATGTATCTGGAGATATAAGCAGAAATTAACACAAATCGTAAATCTAAGATCCTCATCTAGTACATCATAAGAATCAACATGCATGAAGAGCTTTTAAACGGAAACAACAACAACATACATCTGAATCAAAGGCAAATGAATCCTGAATCCAACAATGATCACCACGATTTCATTTCGGGAAAACGAAGAAGAAGAAGAAGAAGAACGAGAAGAGTGTGATTACCAGAGAAGTAGCATGCATGGATAACGAAGAGCTGAAAGTAGTCGCCATTGTCGCTTCTCTTCACGAGAGATCTGCTCTCAAGAAAATGCAGAGAAGGAGGAAGAGAAAGAGAGAGAAGAAGGCGAAGTGTACAAAGAGCGTGATGAAGCCATAGTGGTTAGCTTTGATTGCATTTATAACACTTGGTACACTCTAAACGACGTCGTGTTCAATATTCATTAAATGGGCCTGATCCTGGGCCTCGGATTCTGTTATTGAATTTCTGTTTGACCATAATTGAATCGATGTGTTCCATCCCAAACCGGTCCTAACCAAGCCATACCAATCGAAAATCCATTATAAAAGTCTTTATTATAGTTGAGCATTCCGTTTTTCGAATTGATTCGGTTAATTCGGTTCTATTCGGTTTTCGGTTAATTCGGTTTCTAAATTTGGAGTTCTAAACGAAGAGGTTTTCGGCCCTGTTTGGAGTTGGATTCTGGTTCGGTAGGATAAGATTTCGATTAAAAAAGTCTATTTAGGTATACATTTTTGGGTATAAAACTATTCTTATAATGTTGGTTTGTGGCTCTACGCTTTCGAGCAATATAAGAAGTTTTTTTTTTCAACTCAAATAACTAAGCTTACGATTGCTTCTTACGTCTAATTGCTTCTCGTTCTCGGTTCTCCTTCATATTCGGTTTTCTTCCGTTATCATTTTTTATGTGATCTAATCCTAATGTTTGGAGATTTTAAACCTCTTTAGTTGTGTCGGTCTGTTTCTATATTTCTCGGTATTAGTTTTATCCGTCTTTTGGCTCTGGAAGTGGTTTGTTCTACTCGCCGGTTTTTAGCCCTAGAAATATAGTCTTTGCCGGCTTATTGACTATCATCGGTATTGTAATCCACTGTTTCAAATTTAAATAAATTTCTTTAGATGAAAAAAGTATTTTCGAATATATTCGGATATAATACTTTAGATCTCTTCATTTACCCGAGAAAATCAGTAAGTTAACCCCTACGAAAATATAGAGTTTTTCGGTAAATGCTCTATATACTGAAGCTTGTACTCTATAGTGTTGTTTANCATTCTACATTTATATTAATATATGCTGAACTTTCTTTCATGGTAAATGGACATCGTTTCTAGTTTTTAACAATTAATTTATTAAAACTTCATATACGGTCTAAATAGGTAGACTAACCGCTATAAAATCTCTATTATCTAAAGAAACGGA
>OVAN01000890.1:33703-48566 GCA_900406275.1 Anastatica hierochuntica | reverse complement strand
CTTGAGCTGAGCTCCAATTCAGCTTCTAGCACCAGCTGTGCTGCATCATAGAGGATGTGGATTTAATTCGGGGTATCCAACCAAGCCGGATTCCAACTAATGATGGCCTGTTTTGGAACTTTACAAAATCGGGACAATATACAGTTAGATCGGGCTATCGAATTCTCCATTCATTGGAGGTAAATCGAAGAAATAATTATGACTGAGGGTCGAGTCTGGAAGTCTTGAAGGCACATGTTTTGAAGACAAAATGTCCTCTAAAAATACAACATTTTCTCTGGAAAATGCTCACAGAGACTCTAGCGGTAACCACAGGTCTTATAACAAGGGGGATACGATGTGATACTATGTGCAAGTGGTGCGGTGCCTCTGATGAAACGATAAATCACTTATTTTTGAGTGCCCATCCGTTGTTCACATTTGGAAAAATTGCATAGATCTGACACAACCAGTGAGGTTTCCAATTGGATCGATTTATTCTAATATGAATTATCTCTTTTGGAGAAACCCTCTACAGAATCAGGACCAAGATAGTCATGATATTTTACCTTGGATTTTGTGGTTCATATGGAAAGAAAGGAATCAAAATTTTTTCCAATGGACACAATTAGACATCGGAGAAGTCCGGAGAAATGCATAAATCGAATTTTTAGCCTAGAAAGAGGCACAAATGCTACGAATTCAACCCGAACAATCGGTTAACACGAGGGATACAAAACACGATGGCAATTTTTGTCGGCTGAATGGATCATGGAGAAAGCAAGATCCTACATCGGGTCTGGGATGGGGTTTGTCTAGAAAGAACGGACAAGATAATGTTGCTTGGGCAAAATGTCATCGGAGGAGTCTATCGCCCTTGCATTCGGAGAGGGAGGCATTACTTTGGGCGATGCAAGAGATTTAACACAACGAAATAAATTGTCGACACTTTGAGATAGACTGCATGGAGTTCATCAAAATCACTCAAAAACCGGAAGACTGGTCAGCCTTCTTCACCCTTACTCAAGAATTCCGAAGGTTATAGAACCACTTCCCAGATTTCTCTTTAGCTGGAATCCCGCGCACGAAGAATGTACTTGCAGATTGTTTGGCTAGAAGTGCTCGCCTTTTATTTCATGAATTAGCATTTGTAGACAATACACCTCCTAGTTGGGCTACCAACCATGGAGTGATGTTTTAATTAATGTGTGGTTACCACAAAAAAGATTGAATGATATAAAAAAAAGATTGAATATTTTCAAAATGATATAAGATCATTACATAAAATTTAAATGCAAGACGTATTTTATTTTATAATCATATTATACAATTTTTAATATGACATAAGATATTAAAAAACTAAATGTTAAAATTACTTAAAATTTAAATGCATGACATGTTAATTTAACTTCTCTATTTTAAAAAGCAGTAGCATATTAAGTGGTAGCATGAGAATGCATATTTCTAATTGTAAACTAAAGAAGGAGACTGTTAAGTCAAACAAACAAAAATAGACAAAAATGTTTGAACTTATATACCATCAATAACGTTTCTATGAACAAGATCATACTACTATTACATGACTTCCAGTGCAGTTGTTAGAACTTATATATGTTAGGAAACCCAGATTCAAGGTACATAGATTGCTTAACAAAGTTAATGTCAACCGAAACATTGCAACTTAGTAAGAATAAGGAAAATTACCTAATCAAACTCTTGTTTCTTTATTAATGACTAAATTAACACATCCTAAACATTGATTTACTAGAGTAGCTCTAATTTTAAAAGAAAAGACAGAAAAACCCCTATGCTATATTGTCGACATATTTTCAAAATTTACAAAAAATTTAATATATATAGTTATCTAATTTAAATAAATCTGTAATTAAAAATTTAACAACAAACTGAAAGTTAAAAGAAAAAAATGAAATACGACAATGCATATAAGAGAAAACGACAAACCCTGATTCTCAAAACAAAACTCGTTCTCTTCTTCTACAAAGTCTTCTCGGAGACATTCCCGGCGACTGTTGCTCTTTCTCCGACGAATTCACTGACGAAGCATCGCCGACAAGTATTTGCTCTGCCTAAGATCTTGACTCCTTCGTCGAAGTCACTGCTAATCCACTCGAGATTGGAATCGAAGAATCTTACTGACTCCCTTCTTCGAACTGTCTCATCGCTACGTTCTCAGGAAACTCGGTCTTGGGTCGATTTGGGATGAGTATGGATAGCTTCAAGGCTGTTAAAGATCCCAATATTGGCTTCTACTTTGTTTCTGTCCAAAACTATATAGTATATCATAGTGGTCTTGATGTAATGCTTCTACTACTTTAATGTTCAACAACACTCTGGTTACTATTTAAGTGTGTTATGTACTTCTTGCATCTGTATTGAAAAGATGCATCATTTATTTGGATTTATCATAGGTGTAAATTCAATATTGAATGTTTCAAGTTACAACAATGAGCGGTACATAATACAGAAAATACAAATAGTTATTATAAGATTTTATTGAATATGTTACAGTCAGAGAATCCTTATGTGGGGTTTTGATGTTTTATAGATTATGTATTATGGTATGTTGCTCTAAATGCTCTTTGCTATTCAATTTTGTTAATATGCACATAACATGAACCGGTTTTAGTTGATGAGCAAAATTGAATAAAAGATGTTAGGTCTCATGTAAGAGCAAATTTTTTGGTTTTCCGTGAAAAAATTTTACAAAGTTAATTATTTGACACCAGGAAGGCTGCAAAGTTAAAAGTTTTTTTGGTCAAAGAGATAAAAGATTTTAAAGTTGTTTGTGTTACTGATATGAATATCCCTTGAATCTAGGATTTGAATTTCAAAAATTAGAAAAATATCACATAAAAGGTTTGTTTAAAAAAAAAAGAAAAGAAAAAATATCATTTAATTACAAATAAGTCTGTGAACTAAACAAGTTTGTGAAATAAGTCTGCGGCTACATCAGTGTCATTTTGGTGCGAATAAAGTGGATTTTATTCTTCAAAAAGTAGCTACCAAAGCATATGTTTTTGAATAAATCTGTTATCACTAGGAAATAAATTTGTCACCACAACAATGTTAGACTAATAATTATTTTATAAGTTTGTTTTGAGGCAGAATTATATTTTGGATTTTCAAAAAAAATAAATATGCTACCATATAAACCCAAAAATCTACTAATATTTTAAATCTGTTAAATAAATCAAGCACATTAAAGAACGTCTCTCGTAAGCAAATAAATCTGCCGCCAATTCACAATATATCTTTCAAATAAATCTGCCAAAAAATTATATATCTAAGGGAAGAATAAAGTCTGCTAGGTTATCTGGTATATTTTTAGTAGAAAGTCTATCAAACTAATATGTCTTTCAAATAAGTTTATCAATAAAAATAAGTTTGTTATTGTGGAATAAGTTTGTTATAAAGAGTGACAAACTTTTTGGGTGAATTACAAAAATGCCATAATCTCTTCAGGACTTTCCAAATATGCCATAATTTAGAGATATTCCAAATATGCCAAGAAAACAAACCTTGAAATGACTAGTTTGCCCTTGGGTACAAAACCTATCTCTTTCACTTATCTTCGATTACATCACAAAAAACACACACAAAAATCATCTCTTCCTCTTCGATCACACTTAATAAAATTTTCCGATCAAACAAAATTATTGGGGGTCTAAAAATTCTCTAACAAGATCTCCAAGAAAACTTCAATTTGATTTATACCCTTACCAAGAAAATTCTGATATGCCACTTGTTATCTCTGTTTTTTTTTCACCTATCGATACTACTCTGACTTGAAACCACATGATTAGCCGGAGAGCGTCGTCGCCGCCGTCGTATTCCTCCGGTGCTGGTGACAAAACGCAGATATTCGAATGCCATGAAATTCTCGATAGTCATATTCAATCATACTTATAGAGTATTTTCGGTATACTAAAGTCGGTCCTTCGGTTTAGGTGGTTGCTTATGTCTACATTGATTGTCTCGGTTTTAGAATCAGCCTCACCGATGTACATCGCCTCCTCATTACCACCATCATGAGCGCTTTTTTATACGTCGAAGATTTGCAAGTATTAGACAAAAAAAACTTATATATTTCTAAGTAATTCCACTTTTTTAATTACCAAATTAATTTTTCTAATTTTGATATTAGGAATTATATGAATTCATATTTGTGAAAGTAGGTGGATTAGAAATAGGAGATTTAAACAAATTGGAGTTAAGAGTTTCTGTTTTTGATGAGGTTCAAGTTACATGTGAATGTGTGTGTCTTTCAGAGTTATTGTTGTCATCTTGAAAGAGAGGTTAGTTTTGGAGGAGGTTATCAAATAAAGAAGACATTACGTTTCCCTGAAGAAATCAAATCAAGAAAAATGATTGTTCAAGATCCTACCAATCAATCACATAACTAAACCTTAAAACCTAAAAATGAAAATATACCCTAAACACTTATCTTAAACCCTAAACCCTAAATTATAAACCCTAAACCCTCACCGATGTACATCGCCTCCAAGAGTATCCAAGTTTCAACATACCTTCAAGACACTATCAGACATAGTCAGTAACTATGCACCTTGTAGAAATGATATCATCAAGCTTTTCATAGTACGTAACAATGAATACGCTTTTTACAATGGAATAGTCTCTTTTTTGTCAAACTACATTGGAATGGTTTAAGAGTAATATCTGAAGATCACAATGAACAATATTACTCTATGTAACTTTAGAGTAAGAATAAGCAAAAAGAAAAACCTGGCCGCGAAACAAGTCATTAATTTTTAACGACCCTTCCATTGGAACACAAACCGGTAAGTAAAAGGTGCTCCTTTTTCTAACTCATACTCAATTTCAGCATCAGTAGCTATTTTAACTTTTCAATCTCCTTCATCTTCACAAGTTCTTATGTCAACAAAAATGTCAAAAACATACCGAAGAAAAGCAACCATAATGGGTTTTAAGGAAATTTGAATATAATCACCTCACTAGAGCAAAAGGATCGATAGACATGACCTGACTCCAAAAGCTTCAGAACATATTGTTTGTAAAGAGCATTTCTTTCAGATTTTCGATAAAGACCACTGTCTCCACCAACCCCAGGATTTGCATTTTAAATCCCAATCCTCACTAAATCACCATTGTGAGGAAAGAAAAGCCCCAAAACTAGCACAAGAAGTAGAAGAAGTAACCTTCAACCCAATCAAGACATAGCCATGAGAGATCCTGAAGAACAACTATTTTAGATTCACATGTTGATCTCTCCACATCTGTATCTTCTGTTCTCAGCACAAATTTGCCTCTTTTCGAGTTATGAGCTCCATCACATTACAAACCCACAAAAAAGAAATCATATTATCTCTTCAATTACCTATCGACCAAGAAATTCTCAGGCTTCAACTCTGAAACATTAGACTCAACGGACATGCCGCAGACACATTACGCCGCATAGCAGTGATTGGAGCGGGACTATCCACCGGAGCTCACCGGACTGCTCGGGTTTTCCTTTTGGCCGTCTGTACAGATTCAGATTCAAGTGGAGAGCTTTCTTCTGATTTGACCGAGGGGCAGATTCACGGAGTGAGCGGCAGAATTCCTTCTAAGAGAAGGACGTCTCCTTCACTATCTCTGAAAAAGCAACCAATCGAATCTGAAAAAGGAGAGAATGAGAGAACGAGAGAGAAGTATTTTTTTCTCCAATTGATTGACAAAGTAAAGGGTACAAGAGTCATTTTGATCTAAAATGATGGCATTTTCGAAAAATAATAAACGAGTCTGGAAGTCTTGAAGGCACATGTTTGGAAGACAAAATGTCCTCTAAAAATACAACATTTTCTCTGGAAAATGCTCACAGAGACTCTAGCGGTAACCACTGGTCTTATAACAAGGGAGATACGATGTGATACTATGTGCAAGCGGTGCGGTGCCTCTGAAACGATAAATCACTTATTTTTGAGTGCCCATCCGTTGTTCACATTTGGAAAAATTGCATAGATCTGACACGACCAGTGAGGTTTCCAATTGGATCGATTTATTCTAATATGGATTATCTCTTTTGGAGAAACCCTCTACAGAATCAGGACCAAGATAGTCATGATATTTTACCTTGGATTTTGTGGTTCATATGGAAAGAAAGGAATCAAAATGTTTTCCAAGGGACACAATTAGACATCGGAGAAGTCCGGAGAAATGCAGAAACCGAATTTTTAGCCTAGAAAGAGGCACAATTGCTACGACTTCAACCCGAACAATCGATTAACACGAGGGATACAAAACACGATGGCATTTTTTGTCGGCTGAATGGATCATGGAGAAAACAAGATCCTACATCGGGTCTGGGATGGGTTTGTCTAGATAGAACGGACAAGATAATGTTGCTTGGGCAAAATGTCATCGGAGGAGTCTATCGCCCTTGCATTCGAAGATGGAGGCATTACTTTGGGCGATGCAAGAGATTTGACACAACGAGATAAATTGTCGACACTTTGAGACAGACTGCATGGAGCTCATCAAAATCACTCAAAAACTGGAAGACTGGTCAACCTTCTTAACCCTTACTCAAGAATTCCGAAGGTTATAGAATCACTTCCCAAATTTCTCTTTAGCTGGAATCCCACACACGAAGAATGTACTTGCAGATTGTTTGGCTAGAAGTGCTCGCCTTTTATTTCATGAATTAGCATTTGTAGACAATACACCTCCTAGTTGGGCTACTAACCATGGAGTGATGTTTTAACTAATGTGTGGTTACCAAAAAAAAAAGGATTGAATGAATGTTTTCAAAATAATATAAGATCATTACATAAAATTTAAATGCAAGACGTATTTTATTTTATAATCATATTATACAATTTTTAAATTTGACATAAGATATTAAATAACTAAATGTTCAAATTACTTAAAATTTAAATGCATGACATGTTAATTTAACTTCTCTGTTTTAAAAAGCAGTAGCATATTAAGTGGTAGCACGAGAATGCATATTTCTAATTGTAAACTAAAGAGGGAGACTGTGAAGTCAAACAAACAAAAATAGACATAAAGGTTTGAACTTATATACCATCAATAACGTTTCTATGAACAGGATCATACTACTATTACATGACTTCCAGTGCAGTTTTTAGAACTTATATATTTTAGGAAACCCAGATTCAAGGGTACATAGATTGCTTAACAAAGTTAATGTCAACCGAAACATTGCAACTTAGTAAGAATAAGGGAAATTACCTAATCAAACTCTTATTTCTTTATTAATGACTAAATTAACACACCCTAAACATTGATTTACTAGAGTAGCTCTAATTTTAAAAGAAAAGACAGAAAAACCCCTATGCTATATTGTCGACATATTTTCAAAATTTACAAAACTTTAATATATATAGTTATCTAATTTAAATAAATTTGTAATTAAAAATTGAACGATAAATTGAAAGTTAAAAGAAAAAAATGAAATACGACAATGCATATAAGAGAAAACGACAAACCCTGATTCTCAAAACAAAACTCGTTCTCTTCTTCTACAAAGTCTTCTGGGAGACATTCCCGGCGACCGTTGCTCTTTCTCCGACGAATTCACTGACGAAGAATCGCCAACAAATATTTGCTCTGTCTAAGACCTTGACTCCTTCGTCGAAGTCACTGCTAGTCCACTCAAAATTGGAATCGAAGAGTCTTACTAACTCCCTTCTTCGAACTGTCTCATCGCTACATTCTCAGGAAACTCGGTCTTGGGTCGATTTGGGATGAGTATGGATAGCTTCAAGGCTGTTAAAGATCCCAATATTGGTTTCTACTCTGTTTCTTTCCAAAACTATATAGTATATCATAGTGATCTTAATGTAATGCTTCTACTACTTAAATGTTCAACAACACTCTGGTTACTATTTACGTGTATTATATACTTCTTGCATCTGTATGGAAAAGATGCATCATTTATTTGGATTTATCATAGCTGTAAATTCAATATTGAATGTTTCAAGTTACAACAATGGACGGTACATAATACAGAAAATACAAATAGTTATTATAGGATTTTATTGAATATGTTACTGTCAGAGAATCCTTATATGGGGTTTTGATGTTTTATAGATTATGTATTATGGTATGTTGCTCTAAATGCTCTTTGCTGTTCAATTTTGTTAATATGCACATAACATGAACCGGTTTTAGTTGATGAGCAAAATTGAATAAAAGATGTTAGGTCTCATGTAAGAGCAAATTTTTTGGTTTTCCATGAAAAAAATTTTACAAACTTAATTATTTGACACCAGGAAGGCTGCAAAGTTAAAAGTTTTTTTGGTCAAAGAGATAAAATATTTTAAAGTTGTTTGTGTTAGTGATATGAATATCCCTTGAATCTAGGATTTGAATTTCAAAAATTAGGAAAATATCACATAAAAGGTTTGTTTAAAAAAAAGAAAAGAAAAAATCATTTAATTACAAATAAATATGTGAACTAAACAAGTTTGTGAAATAAGTTTGCGGCTACATAAGTGTCATTTTGGTGCGAATAAAGTGGATTTTATTCTTCAAAAAAGTTGCTACCAAAGCATATGTTTTTGAATAAATTTGTTATCACTAGGAAATAAATTTGCCACCACAACAATGTTAGACTAATAATTATTTTATAAGTCTGCTTTGAGGCAGAATTATATTTTGGGTTTTCAAAATAAATAAATCTGCTACCATATAAACCCAAAAATCTGCTAATATTTTAAATCTGTTAAATAAATCAAACACATTAAAGAACGTCTGTCCTAAGCAAATAAATTTGCCACCAATTCACAATATGTCTTTCAAATAAATCTGCCAAAAAATTATATATCTAAGGGAAGAATAAAGTCTGCTAGGTTGTCTGGTATATTTTTAGTAGAAAGTCTATCAAACTAATATGTCTTTCAAATAAGTTTATCAATAAAAATAAGTCTGTTATTGTGGAATAATTTTGTTATAAAGAGTGACAAACTTTTTTGACAGACTTATTTTAAAATCTAAAAGACTTACGTCATTTTCGCAGAGTTTTTAAAATAAATTAATGGCAATTTTGTAATTACCGTTTTTGGTATCAAAAGATTTAAGGGTAATATAGGTTGTGAAATTATTCTAGTAATTAAAATTAAATTTACGCCAAATCTGTAATAAAACGATTAATTAGTGTTAGTTTAGTAAATCTCTCTAAAAATAATAATAATCAAAGTCAAGAAAATCTAAATTATTTTCTAGGTGGCCTAACATACATGTAATTTTTTCCAACTTAGGTTAGCCTTGCATATTTGGAAGTGTTTTTTTTAAATTCTCAAGTTGCAAGCATCAACAAGAAGAACCCATTATACCTACAGTATTTCTAAACGTTATATACTTTGGGAAGTCGAGAAAAAAACGAATACAAAATGACAATGATGATGATGATGTTCAAAATCGAAAGCTATCTCCATTATATCGACCTAAATGAGAAAAGAATGAAGAAGATAGTTCACCACTTGAAATCAACGCCATGGAAGAAATAGAGGTGGAAGAGAGTAAATTCTGAGAGTAGAAAGAATCCTAAGAAAGGGTGAAGATAAAAAAAATAGAAAATTACCTAGAATAACTCTAAAATCTTAAAAATTACTAGAATAACAACATTTTACTAAACTACCTCTAATCTTTTGGCAATTTACTATTAAACTATTCATGTTTTTTTTACACTAATTGACAAAAAAACAAAAAATAAAAAAACAACTAAAATATTTTAATTAAAAAAAAAATTAAAAACATGCAACAAAAAATAAAAAAAAATTAAAAACTAAAAGTTTATAAGAAAATAAAAAACTATATAATTAAAATAAATAAAAATAAAGATTTATGAAGCGCCTCGTCGGGCCGCCATCTCTTTGAAGCGCCTCGTCGGGCCTTCGGTTTCCGGCAGGTCTCGGGCATGGTCGGAGTAGAGCCGCCATTAATACGGAGCCAGTTCTAGGTTTTGGTATGGCAATTTCAAGGGTTGATTTGGGATGGTTTTTATCAGTTTGAAAGGGGTTTCCTCGAGATTCCATCACAGCTATTTTGGGAAGAGAATTCTGTGTACGATCTCCTTATTCATGGTGAAGATTTGATATCCAAGTCGATTTTATCCGGGAGATCATGGTGGCGATTTTTTATGACTGTGTCTAGTGGAGCAGATTTGGGAATGATTCTGATTCTCAGAGTCGTGGGTCTATTCAAGGTAAGTTCGGTCAAGTATGGCAGTCAGATCCTCAACGGTAGCTCGTGCATTTGTTATGGATCGGATTCTCGGAGATCTTGGGTATTACTTCGCTCATATACTCTTGGGATTGTCTTGATCTCTGAGGCTCTACGACATCTTAAGGTTCCTATATATGGCTACTTTCGGGGGGTCCGGTCTTCATACTCTCTTATGTTCCTTTTCCTCTCATTGTTTCAAGAACAACCTCCAGTTCAGGATTATTTTATCGGTGGCTTGGGTGAGTCTGTTCTCTTCGTGTCTGGTAGAATGGCTCAATTGCGTGCTGGTGGTAACAAAGGCGTTGTCGGGTCCAACAATTCTCCCTTACCCTTATCGATAGGATGATGAATTCGAATGTCCAGAGAATGGAGAATCTTCTTCATAATTTACCGAAGATATGGAGGCTCGAACGTAAAGTGGAGGGTGGGGATCTAGGCAATGGCAAGTTCCAATTCAATTTCCAATCCGAGCAGGATATCTTTGATGTTTAAAATTATGGGCCATATCATTTCGACGGATGGATGATTTCATTGGTTCGATGGGAACCCGTGGTTCTTTCGACATATCCGTCGGCTATTACGTTCTGGGTTAAATTTCAGGATATACCTCTCCACTTGTGGGAAGAGGAGACTATTAGGGCGGTCGGGAAGGCCATTGGGGAGGTCAAAGAGGTAGATGCAGATTCTAGGAGTGTTCGGGTTACTATTGACGGTTTCAAGCCTCTAATATTCTCTACGGTGGTGTCGTTTGAGCATGGTGAAGAAATAAAGGTTGGATGAAGTACGATAGATTGAATGGCTACTGCCGGCATTGTCATTTACTCTCACATTCTGTCTCGGAGTGTCCGGAACTGGATGTTGGCCCTCAACGCCATCCGGAGACGGAACATAAGGAGCTAGTGACAGCGGTACCTCACCAGGAAGGTGCTGTTCGTGACGGATCGCTACGTTTACCCGTTAAACGGGCCTTGGATATGGAGCTGGCCCAAAGTCTGGATAAATACTCTCGTCATGGGGCTGGCAAACATAAGAGTATCTCTGTTTCTTCGGATGTGAGCCATGAGACCTATGCGGATCAATTTAAAAAACGGGATGGGCATGGAGGGGCTCACAGGGCTTTCAAAGCCAAGAATCCTAAAGGAGGTAATAATCAATTTGGTAATAAGGAGAAGTTGTATGTTCAGAAACGCCGGCCTGCTTTGTGGCCATAGCCTTTGTATGCATCCAACTCAAGACAGATGGATGTTACGGTGAAACTGGCGGAGGATTCGGCTACAGTAGCTGTGTCTACTGATGGGGAAAAAGATGTTTCTGTAGCAGCAGCTGATGAGGATGAGAGGACGTCGTTATTAAAGGAGACCAATCTTGAGCAAGATGATCTGTTGAGTGAGGAGGGAGAGTTGGACATTAAGGATTCTAGGGAGGATATGCCTATTCGTGAGCACAAGTCAGGCTTGCTCTCGGAAACTCAAGAAGAAGATGCGCGGCCAGATGAGGAAGTTAAATCTATGGAAGTGGCAGGGGCTGTAGCTTTGAGTGTCTCTTCCGGTGCTGAGGTCACTGGCGTGGACTTAGGGGAACATTCTGGTCATGAGAAAGGTAACGTAGTCTCTGCTCATAATGTTTTGGTGGACTCGGTTTCTTTGACAGAGGGTACCCAGGGCATTTCTTTGACTAAAGGGAATATCAAAGGGGTTAGGAGTAACAAAAGTCCTAGTCATTTTTCAGGAATGTGTTCCCTCAAGTTTAATAAGTTAGTACTGGTTTCGCCTAGGAAGCGTATGGGCTCAAAAGGGAAAAATAATGAGTTATTTCAACATTTTGTGGCTTTGGCTTCTCGTGTGACAGGGTTGAAACAAGGATCGAAGGTGTCTAAAGGAGGTACGCGGGGAGGGGAATCTTCAAAGTCATTGAAAAAAGGAATGGTGGCTCCCCTGAATCCACCGGCTAACCCGTGAAAATCTTGAGCTGGAATTGTCAAGGCTCGGGAAGCGACTTGACGAAGGATACACTGAGGGATTTATGGTTTAGGTTTAAGCCTGATATTGTATTTTTATCAGAGACTAAACAATCTTCTATTTATTTAAAACAATTTCAATTGCAATTTGGTTTTAATAATTTGTACACGGTTGATCCTTTGGGATTAAGTGGTGGCTTGGCTATTCTATATAATAATGAGATACAACTAGATGTTTTATTCTCTAGTAATCGGGTAATCGATGTCAATGCTTCAATTTATGGTCTAAAAGTTTGTATATCATTTGTTTCTGGCGATCCGGTGGTGGCTAATCGTCATATAGTTTGGGATAAGTTAATGGAGATAGAAGATACAAGAAATAAAACTTGGTTATTGATTGGGGATATGAATGAATTAACCGGAAACCATGAGAAAAAAGGGGGAAAAATGAGGTCCGCGGCTTCTTTTGTTCCTTTTAACAATATGTTAAATCATTGTGGAATGTCGGAATTTTCTTGTGCTGGGGATCATTTGTCGTGGAAGGGTACGCGCAACAAACAAGATGTACGTTGTAAATTGGATAGAGCGGTAGGCAATGAGGATTGGCATAATACTTTTGGTCATTCGAAAGTGGAATATTTAGCAAGGATAGGGTCGGATCACCGACCGATCTTGCTAAAAAGTCACTAGAAAAATGAGAAGTATTATAAAAACTTCCGTTTTGACAAAAGGTGGATTGGCAAGGAGGGCTTTGCAGAGGTTATCGAAAGTGGTTGGAAACGTACACGAAATTTCAGGGAACCGGCTTTTGTGGACAAAATCCAAAATTGTCAGAATTCAATCTCCTGGTGGAGCAAAAATAATATTCCACCGGATAAGGAGAAGATTGATGCTCTAAAGGTTAAGCTTGAAGAAGCTCAAAACGATGATTCAATCCCCCAGGATATCATTGTTGACATTAAAAAGAAACTCCAGGATGCTTATAAAGACGAGGAAATTTACTGGAAGCAAAAAAGTAGGAATCTATGGTTAAGAGAGGGGGATAAAAATACAAAATTCTTCCATGCCTCCACTTAACAAAGGAGGCCGAGAAATTGGATTTCCGAACTTTTTGACCCACAAGGAATCTGGGAGGAATCCCCTGAAAGAATGGAGAATATAGCTTCAGACTATTTTAATGATTTATTTAAATCTACGGCGCCCACCGACTTTACTCGGATTCTGGAAAATGTGCAACCAGTCATTACAGATAGGATGAACCAGGTTTTGACCAAGGAAACATCAGAGATGGAGGTGAGATCTGCTCTGTTTGCTATGCACCCGGAAAAAGCCCCCGGACCTGACGGCATGACGGCTTTGTTTTTTCAGCGTTATTGGGGGATTTTAAGGAATGACCTGGTCCGACTGGTTCATGATTTTTTTTCGGACAGGAAAATTTGATCCACGGTTAAATGAGACCAAAATTTGTCTAATTCCAAAGACGGATCAACCAAAACGAAAGTCAGAACTTCGGCCGATCAGTCTTTGTAATGTGGGTTATAAAGTCATTTCCAAAATATTGTGCCTACGACTAAAACATTTTTTACCGTCAGTTATCTCTGAGACACAGTCGGCCTTTGTCTCGGGCAGATTGATCATGGATAATATTTTGATTGCTCAGGAGATATTCCATGGTTTACGCACGAATCAAAAGTGTCGGTACGAGTTTATGGCCATCAAGACAGATATGAGTAAAGCCTATGATCGTGTTGAATGGTCTTTTTTGGAAGTAGTCATGCGGAAATTAGGGTTTGGTCANTAGTCATGCGGAAATTAGGGTCTGGTCAGGTGTAGATTTCCTGGTTAATGTGGTGCGTTCAATCGGTCTCATATAAAGTACTTTTTAATGGTCGCCCATCCGGAAGCATACTCCCTCATATAGGTCTCAGGCAAGGGGAACCTCTATCACCATATATGTTCATATTATGTACGGAAGTACTAATTGCGAATATTAAGCGTAAGGAAATGGATGCTTCTTTATCTGGTTTGAAAATTGCACAACAGAGCCCTGCAATTTCACACTTACTGTTTGCTGATGATAGCTTATTTTTCTGTAAGGTTGAGGCGTCACAAGGGCAGGTTATTTTGGATATTCTACATGAGTATGGGGAAGCATCTGGGCAAATAATAAATTTTGATAAATCGTCGATTATGTTTGGTCAGAATGTCCCTGACCAGACCAAAGCTTTGTTGAAAACCATGATGGGTATTTCGCGAGAAGGGGGTATGGGTAATTATCTTGGGATCCCGGAAAGTTTAAGTGGAGCTAAAAGTCAGATTTTTAACTTCGTCAAGGAAAGGCTAGGAGAAAGAGTTAATGGATGGTCATCTAAATTTCTATCCAAAGGGGGTAAGGAGATTCTGATCAAATCAGTTGCTCTAGCGTTGCCCAATTATGTCATGTCATGTTTTAAGCTCCCCCGGGGGTTAATCTCAAAGTTAACTACTGTGATTTCCAATTTCTGGTGGAGTTCCAATGGATGTAACCGCGGTCTCCATTGGGTTGCATGGGACAAACTTTGTATTCCGAAAGAAGCTGGAGGTTTAGGCTTCAAATCTTTGGAGGATTTCAATACGGTCCTATTGGCCAAACAATTATGGCGACTGATCCAATTCCCAGGCTCACTGGTTGCACGAGTTCTACGGGGTCGGTACTTC